>JAJOOO010004822.1:0-21079 GCA_029582685.1 Solanum piurae | reverse complement strand
GGAATGTAAAACTAGAGTGCAAGTGTGATTTTGGGAAGATGAAAAAGTGAGGAAGAGGGAATGAGTTTGAAACTTTTAAACCTTTGGCTTGAAAAACCGTCCAGGTTTTGCCCATTCAGCGACATTAGTCCCGATCACCGAATGACTTGGCATTTTGCCAAGTTGTCACATTTCTCGCCGAATTTTATAGGATCTTCAGTTATTGTGGAGTCCAACGACGGTCTCCTTCAAAATCGCCAACATGGTTGGCGATTCGCCAATAATTTTGTGTGGTCACCGAGTTCTACAGACTCCAATGTAAATTGGTCTTGAGTCTAACAACGGTCTTGTTCGGGGTCACCAAACCCTTCAGTGATTCACGGACTAGACCTGTAGCTCACCATTCTGCACTTGTCAATCACTCTCCACACTACCACCTGCACAATCAACATACCATTATTTTCTCAGAGCAAAGTAAAGCAATAAAGGGGTTTTGGGTTGCCTCCCAAACAACACCTTAGTTAACGTCGCGGCACGACGCAAGTTCACCATCACATTTAAATCTTGGGGTTTTCCATAGTGCCACTAGGCAATCCCCCTTTCTGTTGCGGATTCAAATGCGATGAAAGCTTACCCATCTGGGTTTCTAATTGCTTGATCGAGACGGAATGGGAGGTAACAGTCTGCCTCAGGGTTGACACATCTTCTTTCATCTCTTTTAAGGTCTTGTCTGACCCCTCAACTTTGTTGAGAATACGAGAACGCATATCCTCAAACGTACCGCCTTTCGCATCCTTTGGCTTTTGGTGCTCGTGGGGAGACACATACATGCACTTCTTCCCATCCTTCCAATTGGGATTATGGTATCTCCATTCACGATCTTTCCAGCCTTCGTCTCTAGCCCAACCTTGGTTACCACCTTGCTTTGGGTAGTTTGAACGATAACCACTACCTTGATTGGGTAAGAAATTCACCTCTTCATTATACATGGCTTCAAACTTGGTCTCTTCCGGATTTACACACCCGACACCCATAACATTGACACCTCGAACACCGGCCCCATGACATCTTTTCTAAAAATGTCAAGTTGTGTCATGATCTTGTCCATGTTTTGGTCCCCATCTTGATCCTTCTCCATTTGTTCTTTAGTAAATTTGAACGTGAGAGGGGAGACTTGGTCTTCACGTGTGTACCAAGCCCGATTTATCGTGGTCATGCCATCCACTAGTTTAGTTGCTACCACATAAGGTTGTTGCATCAAACCTCCTGGAGAAAGTTGGTTAGCGACACCGTTGTTCACTGAGTCTAAGCTCCGGTAAAAATATTGTAGTAATACGTTGTCAGGCAAGCCATGAGTGGGGAATTGGAGCACCAACTTCTTGAATCACAGCTAAGTCTCATGAATTGGCTTGCCCTCCAGATGTTTTAAGCTTTGGATGCTGTCCCGAAGAGTCATCATCTTCGAAGGAGGGAAAAATCGCACATTAAATACGGTGACCAATTCCTCCCATGAAGTGATTGAGTCGCGTGGCAATTCATCTAGCCACTGGCATGATTCTCCCATCAAATAAAATGGGAACAACCGTAAGGGAACCGAGTCTTGAGATATATTCTTGAAGGAGAATGGTCCGCACACATCCACGAAATTTCGAATGTGCTCATGAGGAACTTCATGAGCCAATCCACTAAAAAGCCCCTTTAGTTGTAAGAGTGGCAACATAGTACTTGTGATGTGGAATACCACATTTCCTTCAGCTGGAGGTAAATAAATGGCACCAATACCGCCCATGAGGTGGGGGTCATTAGCATGAGGCTCATTAACATCGTTGAGGTTTTCGATGTCATCTTGGTGGCCTACCTGGCTGCCATTGCTGCCATTCACGCTCATACTTCCTATTTCAATCGCAAAGATGCAAAAACAAAACTAAAAGTAATGTAAGTAAACTATAACTAATAAGAACAAATAATGTTATTGAACTAAAAATTCTCAACCGATACCACTCTCCGGCAGCGACGCCATTTGAATATTTGTGTAATCAAGACACAACTTCCAATTCGAGTGTGTACGATCGTGCAATAGTATAATAACCCAACCAAGGGTTGGGGTGGAGTCCCAAGGGAGTGGTGATGAAAATTAATAGAAAAATAAAATTAAGTTCTAATTAGTCGTAGTTATAAACATCATCGAATATAAACATATTAAATCAAGGGGGGTGATGTAAGGGTCAATTAACAATGGGGGGTTTGTAGCAATTATCAATTAAGAATAGCGGAAATATATGAAAACGAGATACAGAGTTAGGGGATTCTTGGGATGTGATAGGAATACGGAATAAACAAAACTATTGGGTACATGCTTTTGTTGATAAATTCATTGAATATTTGTGACTAGGCTAGACTATAGTGGGGTAAATTCTCTCTCGAGTAACTTACCCCGAATCAACCCGGTTTCTCTCGAACACCGGGTTGCCGCTTTAAGAACTGCCTCCGCCTTAGCCCACTCACTCTCTCGAGCTGAGTGTGTGGGAGAAGGACTAGGGTTCACTCTCTCGAGCTGAACCTAATGTCGACCCACTCCCACCGGCCATCAATTTAGTAGTCTTAATTTTACGACCTCTCTCTCGAGCAAGCCGAAAACACAAAGGTGAAATCGTATTTGCAACCACAATTTCATTAAGTTCCACCACAACTACTAAATGAAAACACATAAAAACAACAAATAAACCATCAACAAGCAAGACCTAACATATAATCTGACCCATATTCACAAAATCACACCCCAAGAATTGGGGTTTTAGCTAGACATGCTAAAGAGATAAAAATCGATACCAATATGAGTTTGCATTCAAATGGGTATGAAGATTTAAGTCTCAAAAAAGGCCAAGAGTGAAGAATCAACAAGACCCAAGTCCAAAACCTTGGAGTGAAACCCTTTGAACCTTCAAGTTCTTCAAAACCATCTCCAAACTTAGAACTCAAAAATAGAAGCAAAGTCTGAAAAATTACTGTTCAAGACTAAAAATTCGCTCTTAGAATAACAGTTCTTAATGAGTATTTATAGTTTTCAAAAATCTGTGCTGCAGCGGATCATTCAGCGTCATTAGTCGAGATTGCTGATCAACTCGATGATCCGCCGTTTGGTAGGTTTCATCGCCGTTTTGCTCTATCCTTCCGCATCGTCGTGTTTTGGATCATTGGGCGAGATAGTACTGCTTTGTGAAACTGCTCGGCGACACGCCGACTGCTCCTTTTTACCACCAATTTGATCCTTTCCTTCAGGGTTCAACACACTAGAATAAAAGGCAAGGATAAGACCTTTTGGCGACTCGCCGAACAGGTTCGGCGATTTTCAGATCTTCATTTCTTCGTTCTTTCAGCTGCCTTTGTTCCTTTTTGCTTAGTAGTGTCCATGCTTTTCCTCAAACTTTAAATACCTGAAACTTAAGGGTTTTCATCAAATATTGAGATAAAATATGCATTTGAGGACCCTAATTCTATCAAAATATAGCCCTAAATGATTCCAATTTGTGGACTCATCATCTATCTCATTATGGTAAGGATAAAGTATGCTTGCTTTCTACTCTCTCAATATCTTACTTGTGGATTACATTTGGTACGTTACTGTTGTTGGAACCTCAATCTGAATGCAATTTTTATTTTTTAGAAAATAATACTATAATTTTAATTATTGATATTTTTTTACAACACTTATGATATACAACTTGTCTTTCTCAAAAATATTTAAGTACTAACAACTAGTTGTATAAAAATGGGAAAAATAATAATTTTCAAGATTAAAATAGTGTCAATTCTTTTAGGTTTGATCTTTTAATCAGTTTAGGAAAAATAAATATAAATTTACCATACAACTCTATCATATTATATATATAACATATATATGATTTTGAATTAGTATATAAATAATTATTTTACTTTATAAATTTTCAAAGATCTCATCCTAGTCAAACTTTTGAACAACTTTCCATAAATTTTCAACAAGGAAACAAATTATAAATGGAAAAGAAATGAATGAGTTTGATATTACTCTATATTATAATGTATCAAAATCTTGCAAAAAGACACTATAAATAGCCTCTTGCACTTTGCACTATAGTATACCTTTGAAATTAACTTGAGATTAATTTTGATTAAGAATGGACAAGTTTTTGAACTTTGCTCTTTGTTTTCTTCTCATTATATCAGGTTTGTCTTTTATATTCTTTAGTCATTTTTAAATTTGAGATTCAGCCTCTTCAATTTTGTGATATATTGATATTTAAACTTTTGAGTTATAAATTTTATATACTGATAATTTGAGGAATGTTGCATGATATATATGTGTAATTTCATTGGTTGTAATAGGTTGTTTCTTTGTTTTTCAAGCAACCATCTTTGAGTTTATATAGAGACTTAATTAGCTAATGTTATTGGTCAACTTCACCTAAATATATAAAACTTCTCTATGTTCATAGAAGAAAAAATCAATAGGTTACTACTCTGACCGACTATGTATATGTCCCTCAGTTAATTTTGCATGACAATGCACATATAGATAGTAATGTCATAAACTTATGATGGAAAAAAAACTCCAAACTTTTTTTTTTGCATGTGTGTAATCAAATGTTGTTTTTCATGAATTTTATTGCAGCTATATTGGATATTAGTCAAGTGAATGCACAACACATATGTACCGAAATTCTAAATCCAAAAGGATGTGTACTTTATGATTGCAAAAAAGAATGCTTTGAGAAACACAATGGGAATGGTCTTTGCTCAAGTGGTGGTACTATTGGCCAATATGTTTGTACTTGTGTATACAATTGTACCCTTGATTAATCAAATTCTCTATATTAATTTTTATTTCAACAAATAAATGTTTTACAAGTGATCGATTTGAAGGTTGTTTGAAAATAATCTTCATTTCAAGGCAAAATCTAGTACAATAGTTGCGGATTTATTTGAACTTAAGTAACTTTGGTTCAAATTTTAAAAATGTGGTTTATTGATGGATTGTCTAATCTATGAGGATCAAATTTTTTTCCTTTCCTATACCCTTATACAAAAGTAAACCCTCGAGTTTTGTGAGACACATTTCCATCAAGCTTTGTGAAACTCCTAAGGATGTATCCGACTTTGAAAAATCTATCGAATTCAAACTTTTATCTAATGTCTCTAATGAGTGTGTATCAAAGTTCACTAAATTGCTATATAAAATTAGTTTTTGAAACCTAAAATTGGCTTGTAGTCTTTTTCACAAACCCAGTCTTAAGAAAAATACCTAAATGTGTCATTATTTAAAATTAATAATAAAATATGTTTTACATATATGAATTTCATTGGTATTGTTTGATATTTTTATATTCATTTTTGTAAATTTATAAACGTACCAAATAATTTTGTATAGTTATAACTACTCACACACGAGTCTATGGCACACACAAATGACACTCGATACCTTATTTAACAGAGCTAGCCATTGAAACATAACTAGAAGGAAACAATGAAGGCCGACAAGGCCATATAGCGTCAAGACTATGGGTATTTCCATTGGTATATTTTGCTTGCTATTTATAATTCGGGTTTAAGGGTAAGCGTTGGTAAAGTACACACCCGTAGACAGAACAAGTTGCCTGGTGAAATTCCCTACATGAAGGACCAATCACTTAGGGACACCTAGCTTATCAACATTGCATGCTAACACTAGAATAGAGTTACTATTATTAGGAATACAACGTTAAGAGCTTATGGGAAACACTTATGCCCTAGTTTTCATCTCATATTGATATTTCAAACTGTGAATCCTGCTTATTTGTTACTTATTTATACAAAGCAACAAACTCTTATTTTATTTACAAATTCCCCCCTTTTTTACTTTCTTAAAAAATAATTTCACTAAATGTAGATAATTGTAAGTTAGCCTAAGTCTGAACCATATTGGCTCGTGGGATCGACCCTAACCTGGAAGTTAGGTTTCTTATTTGACAACAACCACTTATACTTCTTTCGGGAGGTGTAATTTGGGAGTATTACAACTCGCAACTCAACTCTTAAAATTTGAATCATTTGTGTAACCCCTCAGACTTTTTAAAATGGCTAAAGAGGGATAACGGGCAAGTCTACGTACCCAAAATGGACTGTGGACTCTTCATGGCAACCTAAATGGTCAGTTTAGGGGTCCACGGCCTGTTCAGGACATGGTGGCCAACCTTCCGAGGCTGCCAAGGTAGGAGTAACCTGCACAGGACCCTAAACATCCCGTGGTGGTTTGCACAGTCCGTTTAGGGATCTGTACACGTCACCCATCAACTTTTAAGTTATAGGTAAACTTCAAACAATCATATCTCTCAACACATAATGAATTAGGTGGCATATAACCTATAAAATTAAAGGTCTTTGAGTCCTCTTTTCAATGCCACAAAGTTTGCCTCATTTCGAGTTCGGAGTAAAACGTTATGCTCGTTTTAGTGAAACCTTGTTGGGAAGGTGAAGCTTCACGACGTACTATATGGCAGGTGAACTGTTTAACGAACCGTGGAGCCTTAAACGGTTTGTGAAACCTCCCTTTTAAGACACCTCATCAGTCTTTTAGGCTAGGGTGGCTTTGTTATTTCCCATATGTGCTTGGTACTTCAACTACACCATTTTAACCCCTATTCTAATCTAAACCATGATGTTTTACACCTAATTAAGGGCTTAGAAGTATTAATCAATTAGTTTACATTCATTAACACTTCAAGGTATTAGAGCAAGGTTCCAAGAGGAGACAAGCTAGGGTTTTGAGTATTCTTCAAGTTTCATCGATTTCGCCAAAAACTTTGTTCTTTCAAGGTATGTAAGACTATTCATAGTGTTTTACTAGTTCGTCCTCACACCCAACATCTGAATTCAGTCAGTAGCAAGTTGAGTCTATGGTTCTTCCCTCACTTTTATGTAATTCCTATATTATGAGATTGTGATACTTTATGTATTGAAATTCTTGAATTATTAATAATATTTGTAGTACCATATGAACTCTCTCTCTCCCTCCCTCTCTTTCTACTTCTCTCTCTCTCTCTATATATATATATATTAAGTTTTACTAAAAGTATTTTGAGCGAGTAATTTTCCTTACATTGATTTTGGAAACCAAAGTTAGTTAAAGAGAAAATCCTCATAAAGTAAAGTATATGATTTTCATATTACTTTTATTGCATATCTTATTGTAAAGCTTAAATGGTTTTTACTTTATGTTCATGTATTATTTAAGTTGAGTTGCTTTCGGTCCTTCAGTTCAGTTATTTGTTTAGCCATCCATATCACATACTCATACATTCAATGTACTGATGTCGTTCCACCTGTATGTTATTATAATGCAGATACAACTATTTAGGATCATCAACCGACATTTCCTTTAGATCAGTTTGCACTTCAGATAGCTTGGGTGAGCCTCCTTGCATTCCGGGGGACTTCAAATTTATTTTCTAGTCAGTTGTCTTGAGATGTCAAGGGTCTTGTCCCGAGATCCATCTACAATAATAGAGACTTCATAGATAAATAAAGTTGAGGAGTCTTTCACTATTTACTCTTCCTTGAGATGTTTGTGCAAACTACTCTACTTATTTTATTGAGTCTATTACACACAGTTTGAGTTGAGTTTTTTTTTTAGTTTAAATGTTCAATTTTTTGTTTTAAGCCTTTTATTGCCTAAGTAAGTCTTCCGCTAAGTAGTCAGTCAGGCCAAGGGTTTCCTTGGGGACTAGTAATGGTTCTCGAGTGCCGACCACATCCAGGGTGTAAGCTCGAGGCATGACACAAGGATTGATGTTTGAAAGAATGACCAAAAATGCAAAAAAAAAAAGTGCAAACATACATTGTTGATCGCTTAACAAGAAGGGTGGATTGCCAATTTAGCACGACCTCGCATAAAATGATAGTTCATAGTGGAGAAGGAGATGTGCCGAATCAGAAACACAGCATTGATGAACATCACTCAAATGACAGTGTGAAAAGAAAAAATTGAATGCTTGAAAGGCGAAACAAAGTGGTGCTCAGTGAATCGCAAAATGTGAAAGGCTGACACAATCGAGTTCTCCAACAGATGTTCAAATTACCTAAAGCCTAGAGCATCAAAGGAGAGTTGAGGAGCTAGAGGCGATGCACGAACGAGTTCGGTGAGCCTGACTAATGTCGTTGATTGAGTCACCTATTGGAATTTTGGGAAATTGTAAATAGCCTATAGGAGAGAGAAATTAAATATCTGATGACATAGAATATAGAATATCATATCAAAGTGTGTGAAGAGTTTAGAGTGAGAACACTTAATCTTTTAAGAATACTTTTCTTGCTTTGGGGGTTTTACAATTTTGTGCTTGAAATTGACAAGTTGAAGTTGAATCCAAAGTGAGTTTACTTGTAATTTCTTAATTTCATGTTAACCATGGCTTCTTTCATGGAAGGTATAATATCTTTACTTTTTGTGATGGTGACTAAAACCCCAAGATGTAGGGGTGAAATTATGGGGTTGGTTGTTGATTTAATGTAGTGGGTATTGTGCTATGCTCTGTTTTTCTACTATTCGGGCATGAATTTGGTCTAATAATCATGAGATTTATTTATGGGTTAAGGTTGCAAACTTAATTCCTACTTCCAGACTCCGGTTGATGCTCAAAAGAGATTGATCGGAGTGGGTAATTAGTATGATACTAGCAATTTTGATTTGATGTGTCTAACTTGCATGAAAATAGAGGTTATGGGTCGGATCTATTTGCCTTGTTCTTGTAAGAGATAATATAGTAAGGTATTGAGTTGTTTAGGTTGGCATGTAGATGTGACCAAAAAGAGATTCTATGCATAGATGCTTTGAGATCGAAAGATCTTTAGTGTCAACGAAGATGACTTAGCCTATTCATGAATGTTCATTACTATAGAGCACCACAATTATCCCTATGTGACACTGATTTTCAATCTCCCCACCCCTAGATTGCTTATTAACTTTTGAATTATTCGATATTTTAGTTTAATTGTGATAATTGACAACCAAAGCTTTAAATTTAATAGGTGGAAGTATCTACCCACTTGTTCTTACCATTGCAAAAGAGCGATCTTAAAATCCAAATTTTTTGATAGGGATTATTTATGATATATCATTCTCTGTGGGATTCAACCCCGACTCTATGTTGGATTTTTTATTGACTACGACCGTTGTCCCTTTTAGTTAGTTTTATGGACTTTTTAACTTTTTCACTAATTTGTGAGGATTAGGGTTTTTCCCTTTCCTAAACCCTTAAACGGAAGTAGACCCTAGAATATTATGAGAAACATTTCTATCAATTTTTTTGAAACTCCTAAGGATGTATCCAACTTTGAAAAACTATCGAATTCTAACTTTTCATCTAAAGTCTATGATAGTTCACTAAATTGTTATATAAAATTAATTATGAAAACTATAATTGGCTTGTAGTATTTTACACGAACCCAGGCCTAAGAGAAATATCTAAAAATGTCATTATTTAAAATTAAAATTAAAATATATTCTACATATATAAATTTCTTTGGTATGGTTTGATATTTTTATATTCACTTTTGTAAATTTTAAAATGTACCAAATAATTTGGTGTAAGTATAACTTTCCACGCCCCATTATAGGGCACGCTCAACTGACACTCGATATCTTATTTGAAAGAGCTATCCATTAAAATATAACTATAAGGAAACAATGAGGACTGACAAGGCCATATAGCATAATGACTAAAATACTATTTTTGGAGCGGTGAGATCATAATTAAAGTAAGAATAGTATAATTAAAGGGACATCAAGACAATATCAATTGGTAAAAGTGGCAATGCAACATATCCAGAGACATATATACATACTAAGCTGACAAGGTAGGAAACTTAAAGTCAAAATAGTCCAAAATAATATTTACACAAAGCCTCTAGGAGGACTATGCATCAAGTAGTCGGAACAAGGTCTTGCGCCGGTTCACTAACAATTTGTGTGTGAGTTCCATGAGAGAACTGGTTATGTACACTTGTGATCATGTGGGACATGTTTCATGCATTAGTAATTCAAGGATTGTAATTGGTAAGTTGTAACATGTTGTGCATGTTGATGTGTAATATCCATGCATGTGTTGGCATGTAGTACTATGTTGTAGTTTCTTGCTTACATTCATGTTTTTGAATTGACCGTATGAGTCTTCCAGGACACGGTGTTTGTGTACTAATATTGCACTTGTTCTTTCCTTGTCCACTGCAAGATATATTCAGGAGGCTCCTTCGAGATCTCAGTTGAGAGACACACTGAAATGTTTGAATCCAAGAATGAGCTACTCTTCCGGGCTACCATGGATTCGTCCTTGTTTGTTTGTCCATCTTTCCGAACACATACATTTTAGACTAATAGTTTTCTCCTTTATAGTTTTAAGGGTAGCATCCCCATTCATGACTTTTTTGGACTTTTGGTACAATGACTTTCAGATTCTAAGGGGTTTTAATTCCAAAATGATTATTGACAAGAATTGAATTTATGGGACCTCGGTCCTTTTTTATTTTAAAATCCTTAGTTGTTTTACTTTATTATTTGCCTTGTTAAAATGGTTTGATCAGTTATGTTGGTTAGTAATTGGCTCTCCCATCGGAGGATTAGTGTGGGTATCACTATCAATGGTATGGGTCGTGTCACTCTGTGATATGAGACCCTTCTCCATGTAGAACCATTCATTTCATATGGTAAACCTCGTAAACTTGGAATCCCATGCTATAACGAAGCCAGGGAAAGATTTCATATCTCCATTCCCAACATAATATTTTCACAAACTCTTAACCCACAAAACATATATGAGAGTATTATTGTCTAAAATACCCATAACAACGGAATAGGTTGTTACAAGATTAAAATGAGTGATAATAATCTAAAACTTACGTATGCATGCCATTTAATTTCTCATTGCATATGACATTTTTCAAGGTATTAATTGACATCTATTCTAAATAATTTATTAATCATTTCAAGGGAATAAAACCTATCCACTAATTGACTCCAAAATTACCTATTTACCCTTTATATAAATAAAGCTTGATGATTGGATATGTGAATAATATAGAGTTATGCTCATTCTATGATAGAAGTAGGGAGCTAGCCTCCTCCTCTTTTATTCAAAATTTAGTGGTATTAGTTAGTTATTGCATAGTTTCTCATTATTTTATGTACATTACTGTCACACCCCGAGGCTACCCTCTTGATGTAAACACGGGACCTAGGATCTAACCCTGAGGTGGAATAACATAAGCATACTTAAACAAATACTGAGTGGAAGCTAAAAACATGAGATAAAACTAAATTATGGGGAATACCGAATCTAAGTATGAATATATATAAATACTAAAAATGAGTTTAAGATACTGAACTATAACTCAAATACTAAAGTTGAATCTGTCTATGTCAGAAATTAGCCTTTAACTGACTAGAGATGCTGGGACATGCCCCAGCTAACTCTAGCAAATACTGAAAACTGAAATGAAAAGATTAAATATAGAAACATCTCTATTGTCCTCAAAATATAAGGACTCACCACTGAAGCTGTTGAAATGGTGATCGGGAGTCGATCTATGCGTGATCTGGATGTTGAGTACCTGTACCTATATCACGAGAAGATGTAGCGCAGAGTATGCATCAATACTTGAAAGGTACTAAGCATGCATGATAGAATACAACTGAACAAACATATAACTGAATAAGGCATAGTGAGCAATGATATTATCTGAACATGATAAAAGATACTGAGATATGCTAAATATGAACTAAACTGAATGCAATGACCAAGTACATAACATGCTGACACTGAATACTGAAATATAAATAGGAACCTAGTCAATGCACTAGAGTCTGACTGTGGGAGCTACTAATAACCAATATAAAACCATATGAGCTAAATGTGGAGTTCTATGCATACTCCCCATCGAGAGGACCCAATATACCTTGCCAAGGGTATAAAGGCATGATTGGCTTGATCATTAAAATATAATGCCCACAGATGGGACTTACAAACCTATGGGGCACGTAGTTCTGGGACTATGAGGGTGACTGACCCTAGTACAACTCCATATTAAGTCTACTCCCAACTGAATATAAGTACAATACAACATAAATGAAATATACTTGATAGCTCAATGTTCTGACATGCTGACTGAAAATGCAACATTAAATACTGGTAATGAAACATTTGAAAACTGAGGCATGCATATTTGCTTTTCTGTCCTAGCTAGTGTAATTCATGGACTAAACGAATCTACACAACTAGGGTTTTGAATTTCATGCAAGGAACTAAGCAACAACATTACAACAACATTACAACAACATGAAAATCTGATTAGGAATATTCTAACAACTAATTCACAACAATTTCTAACATTTAAGAAACCCTAGGTCTAGAAAATATTAAGGTAATCAAGAATCTGACTTAATTCTAGGGACCTAATGGGTGAAAGGAACCCACTAGTAAAATATCACATACCTGATGATGAATTTCACAAATAAATCTTTTGATTTTGGGGCTGAAACTGAGCGAAACTTGTTGCGTCCTTGGAGAGTGGTTTGGTTGTTGTTTTCTCTATTTTTTTCTTGGTTGATTGATTTCTGTTAGGATGAATTGATTAGGGTAAGTTTTGATAAAGTTACTAGGCTTAAACTGACCAAAATTACGTAGTTTAGGGGTTAAACAACATAGTTTTGGGGTCCAACGCATAGGGAAAAGACCAAATGACCCATGACTTTAAAGTCTAACGCAGCTGACCAATTCCCCTCTGAAATACCGTCAAAGGGACCATGGACCGTCAAGCTGGTCATGGTCCTTGGTTCAGTGGCTACTGGTTGTGAGGGTGGCCTTCCACGACCACCACCACGGCCCATCGTTAGGACCACGGCCCGTGAAGGGCCCCATGGTCTGACGTCTGGTCCTGGTGAACTCTGCCTAGCTCCCACGAGCACTAGTACGACTTGTTAGGTGGTCCACGACCCTTGAAGGGTCCGGTGGTCCAGCCACGGGCTTGGTGTAAATCCACAAGCAGGGCGACGGACCGTGGTCCCATTCAAGGTCTGTGAACCCTGTTGTGGTTCATTATTTTTGGTGTTTTTATAGCTGCATTTTCTAAGTCTGGTTTGTGAGGTGTTACATTATCTCCACCTTGGGAACAATCGTCCTCGAATGAAGCCTAAACTAGTTGAGAAAGGAGGAAAATAGATGTAATTCCTACCACTAAGTACAATAACTTGATTTCTGACTGAATTAAGTTCCAAGAACATACAGATATGTTGAAAGTGCAAGTATAACTGAAGGAACAAGACACTATGGCTGAATTCATGCAAGAGTAAACTGAGAGACTACAGAGGAACTATTACCTCAAGCTCGAATGGAATCGGAACGAAATAGATGAGGATACTTGGCCTTCATGGCTGCTTCTTCTTCCCACGTATTTCCTTCTACGGACTGACTCCTCCACAAAACTTTAACTGGCGTGACTTCTTTGTTTCTCAATCTTCGAACCTGACGATCAAGGATTTCAACTGGAACCTCTTCATAAGTGAGACTACCCTTCATAGCCACACTTTCTAACGGCACTATAGATGTTGGATCACCCATACACTTCTTCAACAACGAAATGTGAAAGACTAGATGGACTACAACTATCTGTGGTGGCAATTCTAACTGATAAGTCACCTTACCAATCCTTTTCAAGATTATGTAAGGACCTACATATCTAGGACTGAGCTTCCCTTTCTTGCCAAACCTCATCACCTCCTTCATAGGTGACACTTTCAGGAAAACCTATTCATCAATTTGGAACACCAAGTCCCTCCTCCTCTCATCTACATAGGACTTCTGGCGACTCTGGGCTGTCTTAAGTCTGTCTTTGATGAGCTAAACTTTTTCCATAGCTTCATGAACCGAATCTGGCCCTATCAAGGCTGCTTAACCTACTTCAAACCAGCCAACTGTAGATTTGCATCTACGCCCATACAATTCCTCATAAGGGGCCATCTGAATATTTGAATGGTAACTATTATTGTAGGCAAACTCTATAAGAGGAAGGAGATCATCCCAACTGCCCTTGAAATCGATCACACAAGCTCTCAAAATGTCCTCTAGGGTCTGAATGGTACGTTCTGCCTGACCATCTATCTGTGGATGAAATGTTGTGCTGAGATTTACCTAGGTACCAAGACCTTTCTGAAATGACTTCCAGAAATGAGAGGTACACTGAGGACCTCTATCTGAAATGATAGAAAAAGGAACCCCATGCAATGTGACTATCTCATTAATGTAAAGCTTGGCGTAGTCCTCCGTCGAATCTGTAGTCTTAACAACCAATAAGTGAGCGGACTTAGTAGGAATGTTGATCTCTTAAGTCATACCTCCTATTTTCTGATGTTCTACCTTCACTTGTTGACAAATGGGGCACTTAGTCACAAAATCTGCTATAACCCTCTTTATGTCATTCCACCAAAAGACTTCCCGTAGATCATGGTACGTCTTAGTGTCACCTGGATGAATAGAATACCTGGAGTTATGGGCTTCTGTAAGGATCTGTTGTCTCGACTCACCCACCTTAGGAACACATAAACGACCCTGGTAGCAAAACACACCATCTCCCGATTGGGACAAAACCTCAACTTTCTGCTAATGAACTACACCTTTCAATTGAAGCAATATATGATCACATTCTTGTTTTTCCTTAACCTCCGCTACCAATGAAGATTCAAACCCATTCTGAACTGTTACACCATCATCTGATTTGTTTATAAGGCAAACTCCTAATCGAGCAAGCCGGTGAACATCTTTTGCCAATTCTTTCCTTTCTTCCTCAACATGTGCTATACTACCCATAGATAGTCTGCTAAGAGCGTCAACTACTACATTAGCCTTACCATGATGGTAGAGCACATTCATATCGTAGTCCTTGAAGAATTCAAGTCATCTTCTCTAGCAAAGATTCAACTCTTTCTAGGTGAAAACATACTGAAGGCTTTTATGGTCTGTGAACACATCTAGGTGAACACCATACAAGTAATGTCTCCAAAATTTTAGGGCAAATACTATGGTTCCAAGCTCAAGGTAATGAGTCAAATAGTTCTTCTCATGCACCTTAAGTCGTCTAGAAGCATAAGTTATAACCTTACCTCGCTGCATCAAAACACAGCCTAGGCCAACCTTGGATGCATCACAATAGATCACATAACCGTCTGAACCTTCTGGTTGAGTTAAAACAAGAGTTGTAGTCAACCTAGTTTTCAATTCTGCAAAGCTTTTCTCACACTCTTCTGACCACTAAACTTAACCATTTTCTGAGTCAACTTAGTCCATGGAGAAGCTACGGATGAAAATCCTTCCACGAACCTTCTGTAATAACCAGTCAAACCCAATAAACTTCTGATATTTGTAGGAGAGGTGGGTCTGTGCCATTGTTTCACTGCCTCTATTTTCAAAAAAATCCACTCGGATCCCTTCGCTAGATACTATATGTCCAAGGAAAGCAACTGATTGTAACCAAAAATCGCATTTGCTAAATTTAGCGAATAACTAGGGCGATCTTTGAGAGTTTGCAGGACAACCCTAAAATGAGTCTCATGTTCTTCCTCATTCCTAGAGTAAATGAGGATATCAGCCATAAAGACGATAACGAACAAGTCCAATTACTGCTTGAACACCCTGTTTATCAAATCCATGAAAGTTGCAGGAGATTTGGTTAGTCCAAATGACATAACTACAAATTCATAATGACCATACCGAGTTTTGAAGGTTGTTTTTGGGATGTCACTATCTCTGACTCTAAGCTAATGATAACTGGATTTATGGTCAATCTTCGAAAAATGACTAGCATCCTAAAGTTGGTCAAACAAGTCATCAATCCTGGGGATAGGGTACTTATTCTAGATAGTGACTTTTTTTAACTGCTGATAGTCAATGCACATCCTGAGAGAACCATTTTTCCTTTTTAGGAACAACACTGGTGCACCCCATGGGGAAATACTGGGTATGATGAAGCCCTTATCTAGAAGGTCTTTCAACTGCTCTTTCAATTCCTTAAGATCAGCTGGAGCCATTCTGTAAGGAGGAATATAAATAGGTTGGGTATCTAGAATGAGATCGATTCCAAAGTCAATTTCCCTTTTGGGAGGAACAATGTGAAAATCTTCTGGAAACACTTCTGGGAACTCACTTACTACAGAAACTGACTCAAGAGGGGTTTTTAGAACTCGAATCCTTAACCTGAACTAGATGATAGATATACCCCTTGGAAATCATCTTTCTAGCCTTAAGGTAAGAAATAAATCGACCCATAGGCGCTGAGCTACTACCCTTCTATTCCAAGACCGACTCATTTGGAAACTGGAAAGGAACGATCCTAGTTCTATAATCGACTGAGGTATAACAGAAATATAGCTAATCCATGCCTAGAATGATATTAAAGTCTACCATTTCTAACTCTACAAGATCTACTGAGGTGACTTTCTAAGAGACTGTGATAGTGCAATTTATATATACCCGTCTAGTTATAACTAGGTCTCCAACTGGAGTAGAGACTAAAATGGGTTCTGAGAGAGTTTCTGGACTGACACCAAAGTTCACTGCTATATATGGAGTTACAAAGGAAAGAGTAGCCCTTGGATCTAACAAAGCATAAACATCTAAGTGAGAGACTCGTAATGTACCAGTGACCACATCAGGAGAATTTTCTTGATCCTGGCAAGCTTGAAGAGCATACAACCTGTTCTAGCATTGACCGCCACCTGTACCAGATGAAGCACCCTGCTGAGTTGGGCGACCTGCTGGTGTTGGTGGAGCTGTAGACTGAGCCCTACTAATGTTACCTCCATGTCCTTGTTTAGAGAAAGGGTAATCCCTTAACCTATGGTCAGACTAACCACATCAAAAACACCCTTATTTCCGTGCAAGACACTCGCTCGGATAATTCTTACCACTTTTTGGACAAGTTGGGTAGGTCCTATTACCTGAAATACTCCGCTGAGACTTAGAGCCTGATACCTTACCTTTCTAATCCTGTCGGCACCTGGAGGATGAAGCACTAGCTGATGAAGGTGTTGGAGCGGAAGATTTCTGCTAAAACTGAGAGTAATTTCCACCACCCGAGTTCTGTTGAGAGTCCTCATAGTTACCTTTCCTAGCCTTCTTATTGTCCTTAGCATGTTCCCTAAGCTTGTCTCCCTCGAAATGTTGATCACGAGTCATAAGCCTAGAGATATTCCTATCTTCCAATAACATAGCATTTCGGCACTCTGTTTTGATTAGGTCGGATACTCCAAATATAAACTTATTCATCTGTGCCCTCGAATCAGCAACCATATATGGAAAATACTTGGAGAGTTGGGTGAACTTGATTCCATACTCTTCGATTGACATGCTACCTTGCCTCAAATTCATGAACTCCTGAGTTTTTGCCTCCCTCAACTCTCTTAGAAAGAAATTGTCCAGAAAAGCTTCATTAAAACACTCCCAAGTTATAGGAACTACATTCGTACCCCTATTTTATTTCCATTGAGTAAACCAGATGTTAGCTACATCCTTAAGCTGGTAGGACACCAACTCTACGATGTCATTTCCAATCACTTGCATCACTCCAAAGATTTTCTTGACCTCATCACTGAAGGTTTGGGGATCTTATCCAACTTTCGACCCTATAAATTCATGTGGATTCACATGGATGAAGTCTCAGACCCTGGCTGCTGCTGACCCAACATTAGCATTTGTAGGAACTGGGGCCTGCTGATTTTTCTAGTTGGTAACACTCTGAGCCAAAAGTTAAATAGTGTTACGAAACTCTGGATTCAAAACATCTTGGTCTGGAACTGGAGGAACTGCATTATCATTGCGAGCATTGGCATTCCTTTCCTAATCTCTACGAAGAGGCATGATCTGAATCGCATAACGATGAGTAAGAAGTTAGATCATACCCACACACGATAAGAATAGCAAGAAAGTGAAGTTTTCCTAAAATACTTTGTAGCCTCCCTCTCATTAGATGTGGTTCACTTCACACCCATGAAAAAGACTCTACTTTGTGTGGCTTTTCAGACATCCTAGGACACTTAAACCTAATGCTCTGATACCAAGTTTGTCACGCCCCGAGGCTACCCCCTTAAGGTAAATACGGGACCTAGGATCACAAGTGAGCCCAAGCTAACCCTGAGTTGGCATAACATAAGCATACTTAAACAAATACTAAGCGGAAGCTAAAAACATGAGATAAACTAAATGATGGGGAATACCCAATCTAAGTCTGAATATATATAAATACTGACAATGAGTTTAAGATACTGAACTAGAACTCAAATACTAAAGCTGAATATGTTTATGTCTGAAATAAGCCTCTAATTGACTAGAGATGCTCGGACATGCCCTAGCTAACTCTAGCAAATACTGAAAACTGAAATGAAAAAACTAAATATAGAAACATATCTATTGTCCATGTAATATGAGGACTCACCACTAAATCTGCTGAAATGGAGATCGGGAGCCGATCTATGCATGATCTCGATATTGAGTACCTAAACCTACATCACGAGAAGATGTAGCGCAGAATATGCATTAGTACTTGAAAGGTACTGCGCATGCAGGAGAGAATACACCTGAACAAACATATAAATGAACAAGGCATAGTGAGAAATGATATAATATGAACATAATAAAAGATACTTAGATATGCTGAATATGAACTAAACTGAATTCAATGACCAAGTACATAACATGCTGAAAATGAATACTAAAATATAACTGGGAACCTGATCAATGCACTAGAGTCTGACTGTGGGAGTTACTAATAACCGACATAAAACCATAAATGTGGAGTACGATGTATACGCCCCATCGAGAGGACCCAATATACCTTGCCAAGGGTATAAACGCATTACTTGCTTGATCACTAATAAAATGCCCACAAATGGACTTACAAACCTCTGGGGCACGTAGTTCTAGAACTATGAAGGTGACTGACCCTAGTCTAACTCAGTATTAAGTTTACTCCCAACTGAATATATGTACAATACAACATAAATGAAATATATTGGATAGCTCAATGTTCTGACATGCTAACTGAAAATGCAACATTAAATACTGGTAATGAAACATTTGAAAACTGAGGCATGTATATCTACTTTTCTGTCCTAGCTAGTGTAATTCATGGACTAAACGAATCTACACAACTAGGATTTTGAATTTCATTCAAGGAACTAAGAAACAACGTTACAATAACATGAAAATCTGATTAGGAATATTCTAACAACTAATTCACAACAATTTCTAACATTCAAGAAACCTTAGGTCTAGATAATATGAAGGGAATCAAGAATTTGACTGAACTTTAGGGACCTAATGGGTGAAAGGAACCCACTAGTGAAATCCCACATACCTGGTGATAAATTCCACGGAATTTTTTTTTGATTTCGGGGCTGAAACTTAGGGAAAATTACTACGTTCTTAGAGAGGGGTTTGGTCGCTGCTTTTTTTTTTTTTTCTTAGTTGATCGATTTATTTTAGGTTGAATTGGTTAGGGTAAGTTCTGATTAAGTTACTGGGCTAAAACTTATCTAAACGATGTAGTTTAGGGGTCCAATTCATAGGGAAATGACCAAATGACCCCTGACTTAAAAGTCTAACGTAGTTGACCATGACCCCTGTGACAGACTGTCAAAGGGTCCACGGACCATCAAGCTGGTCGTGGTCCTTGGTCCAGTGGCTACTGGTTCTAAGGGTGGCCTTCCACGGCCACTACCACAGCCCGTCATCAGGACCACGGCCCGTGAAGAACCCCGTAGTCTGATAAATGGGCCTGTTGAACTCTGCCTGGCTTCCACAAGAACCAGTACGGCCGGTGAGATGGTCCACAACCAGTGAAGCGTCCCGAGGTCTACCAGTCCTGGGCTGGGTGTAAATCCACGGCGAGGTCGACGGATCGTTGTCCCTTTCGCGGTCCGTGAACCCTATCGTGGTTCAATGTTTCTGGTGCTTTTCTGCTACATTTTCTAAGTCTTTTTTCCGAGGTGTTACAATTACTATGATCAATTGCTTATTTATTTTGTATCTTGCTATTTTAATTATTTATTTTCTTTAATCCTTCATCGAATATTTTTTTAAGCTGAGTTTTTTTTTAATATGACCTCTCTACATCATTATGGTAAGGATAAAGTATGCTGGATTTCTACTCTCTCAATATCTCACTTGTGGATTACATTTGGTATGTTACTGTTGTTGGAACCTCCAATCTGAATACAATTTTTATTTTTGTCAGGAAATAACACTCTAATATTAATTATTTATATTTTTTACAAAACTTATGATATACAACTTTTCTCTTTCTCAAAAATATTTAAGTACTAATAGCTAGTTGTATAAAAATGGGGAAAAAATAAAAATTCAAGATTAAAATAGGGTCAATTCTTTTAGGTTTGATCTTTTACATTTACCATACTATTCTATCATATTATATATATTATATATATGATTTCGAATTAGAATATAAATAATTATTTTACCTTGTAAATTTTCAAAGATCTGATCCTAGTCAAACTTTTGAACAACTTTCCATAACTTTTCAACAAGGAAACATTTTATAAATGGGAAAATAAATAAATGAGTTTGATATTACTCTCTATTTTAAGGTATCAAAATCTTGCAAAAAGACACTATATATAGCCTCTTGCACTTTGCACTATAGTATACCTTTGAAATTAACTTGAGATTAATTTTGATTAAGAATGGACAAGTTTTTGAACTTTGCTCTTTGTTTTCTTCTAATTATTTCAGGTTTGTCTTTTATATTCTTTAGTAATTTTTAAATTTGAAATTTAGCCTCTTTTATTTTGTGATATATTGATATTTAAACTTTTGAGTTATAAATATTATATACTGATAATTTGAGGAATGTTTCATGATATATAAGTGTAATTTCATTGGTTGTAATAGGTTGTTTCTTTGTTTTTCAAGCAACCATCTTTGAGTTTATATAGAGAATAAATTACCTAATGTTATTGGTCAACTTCACCTGAATATATAAAAATTCTCTATGTTCATAGAAGAAAAAATTAATAGGTTACTACTCTGACCGA
>JAJOOO010004821.1:0-19682 GCA_029582685.1 Solanum piurae | reverse complement strand
CCTATAGTATATGACATATTCTCAGACAGTAATCAGCAGAAATCCATCTGTCTACAATCTCTAGCATCAATTAATTACATATGATTTTCCTCTAATTGATTTAGTGGATGCTGGATCTGAAAAGAAACAACATTCAATTATGGTATTTATGAACAATGGTCATGATGTCTAAACCCCCTTCAATTCCTTGCTACTCTTCTGCACATTGCCAACCAGTGACAAGCTATCTTGATAGCTTTACCAACATGTGATATCAAGAATAAAAACATAATTGAAATATCAAACCTTTTATTGTATATATATACCTCAATATTTATCATATAGCATCCGGGGTTCTGTAAATGGTGCATTAATAAAGTTATACAACTGAAAAACTCCTAACTTAACGCAATCAATAACACAATGAAATTAGATTCAAATAAGAACTTACAGGATATACGAGTTCTGAAGTAGGCTTGGTATAGTTCAAGCTTCAGACTTAAGGATATGAAGTTAGCTTGACAATTCCCCAATTACAAAGTCAAACTCTATCCACTTCAGTCCCATAAGTCTGAATTCTGAAACTGGTAAAATATAAATATTTTGTAATTTTCAGCTATGACTTGAATAGCGGTCCTCCAATCGGCTATTTGTTTACTTGCCTTTCTCAAAGACAAATCCAAAGCAAAACGTAACTTTGGCTCAATATAACTAAATGCGCAAGCAAAAGACACTTCAATCATTTTCAGTA
Source organism: Solanum piurae (assembly GCA_029582685.1). Classification (NCBI taxonomy): domain Eukaryota; kingdom Viridiplantae; phylum Streptophyta; class Magnoliopsida; order Solanales; family Solanaceae; genus Solanum; species Solanum piurae. Next base: position 18,952 of record JAJOOO010004821.1, on the reverse strand, counting down.
GCATTTGACAAACTTCTGCAACCCCACGTAAACCCTGATCTAGTAAAATGTCGAATTTGAAGGAAGAAAAATACAAAATTCACTCAAATAATCATGTGGACAAGGTTAATTATCACCTTATAAGATTCTTTGTACTATGTGCTCATAGTTCAACACTAGAAAAGACGGGGGGGGGGGATGTAGAAAATCAAGTTTCTAACAAGTTTAGTACTGATACTTCTGTTGTCATATGTAAATTCAACAACATCAGGGCCTAAATGGCCTAAAGTTAACAAGCACTTTGTGCTAGTTCATGGGGGATGCCATGGAGCCTGGTCTTGGTACAAGATTGTGGCACTGATGAGATCTTCAGGGCATAATGTCACGGCTATTGACTTGGGTTGCTTCACCAGAAACAGGCACCCGAAGTGGTGTTTGGGCAACTCTCATTTCTAATTTCTTGTGATCGAGTTAGGTGCAAGATTCATTTCTTTTCAAAACAAGACATAGTGAAGTCTGCTATGAATCCTCTGCACAAACATACAAATCTTCAACTAGACTAAAGAAGACCCCTGAAATTACCTAGCTACACGAAAATTTCATTAGTTTATCTTAGAAACAAATCCATTTTATTTTATTTTCCCCTGTTTGGTGATAGGATTTGGCACTGGCTACTACGTTAGTAAGGCCAATATACTTGCACAGTCCGGAAGACATATCAAAGGAGATGGTTCTTTCGAGCAAAAAGTATGGATCAGTTAGACGAGTGTTTGTCGGGGCTGCTGAAGATTTCATTCTCTGATCACATGGTCATGATGTCTAAGCCTCATCAACTTTTTAATCATCTCCTGGCCATTGCCAAAAAGTATTAATTACATAATCCAGAATAAAATAATATTTATGTATTATTAAACGACATAAAGAACCCTATGAGATCAACATTTATTATATAGTTAATTTATTAGGATTTGTATCTATAGTTAATTTTCCGGCAAAGAAAATTTATTAGATAAATACAAAAAGTCAAATTTTGACTTTCATTATAGAACCTTATCTAGAATTTCCGAGTATCATCAAGAAAAACGATCTTGTTCAATCGGCTAAATGTTGACTTTATCATAAAGGAAAAAATTCACTACTTTTAGTACTCCAATTCCTAATTCTTGTTTATTCTTACTTTGTAATTTAAAACTATAGAAATATATTTGTTAAATTAATCTGCCGCCAGACCAACCAGCAATTAGACCTCACAGTCTTTGTGCTTAATGTTAAATTAACAACGCAATTATCAACAAATGTGTGATGTTTAATTTCTTGGGATTTAATAATCGGAAATGGAACTATCAACAGACGTATTATGTTTCTTTGGAGTAATGATTGGAACTCTACATAATGACAGAATATTCTATATTTCTTTCTTCTAGTTTGTGTAATATATATATATATATATATAATAAATTAGTATATGTAAAAGTTTAAATATAACATTGTATTATCAGAAATATTTTGACTATACCCTTCTTTATATTTTTGGTCCAAATTAAATAATATATTTTTTATTATATTAACCCAAATTATTTTAATTTCGACGGGGAAACACGTCTCAAGCTTAATTTAAGTACCCATTTTTTAAAGAAATCAACCCATTTAACTCAACTCATATATTTTTATTTCTTTTCGTCTTTTTTTTTCTTTCAAAATACTCAAAACTTTAAAACTTGTTATTTGAGTCCAATAGAGACATATATATCAAGGAAATAACATTTAGTGTAGGTACATTTGCTTTAATCTTTATTGAGATACGATTTTTTTTTTAAAAAAAAAACATTTTCCGAATTTTCTTTCAATTTTACAGGTGTCCTCCAGTGATAATAATTCTAGAAAGAAAGCAATTTAAATGATAGAGTGGAAAGGAATGTGGTCGATAATTTAGACCAAATTCAATATTAATGATGGAAAAAAAAAAAGACAAACGGAAATAAAATATTGAAATTCAATACTAAATATTTTATAAATAGATATATGCGGCAATTTCTGATAGGCTGGCAATGCAGAAAATAAATTATCATGATATGAAATGGAAAAAGTCAGAAAACATGCTGATCACATGTTTAAGAAATAAAAAAGTGTTAATCATGTCGATTTATCAATAATTTTGTGTTGCAACTTGGAACTACTAGATGTACTATTTAATTAAGCAATATTGAAAAAACTGAAAATATCATCAGTATTATGATCTCCTCCCTTGAAAAAGGGAAAGACGAATCCACATGATGTTTGACATTTGCATTTTTTATTTTTCCAATATCTTTTGAACATTATATGACCATTTTCCTCCAAAGACTTTATCAACTGATCCTTCAAATTAAGGGTTAGTGTAGCATGTTTAGTCCCTTAATTACTGATATAATCTGAATCTACTTCTTATGATAATTGATTAAGCATATTTAATCTTTGATTACTTGAAATGGGCATATTTTTAATCCCTTTGTTGATGAATAATCACAAATTTGTTGAAGTATTAACCAAATATTTTACCATTTAATCACCAAATATTATATTAAAAGTGTATTGTTGCTCCATATTTAAGAGTGATGTACTTCTAAAAGTTGTCTAAATATATCTATAGCTAATTTCCTGTACAAATGGATAAAAAGGGCACATTCTGATTATAATCGAAGATAAATTAAAATGGGTTGAGTCATATATTAGAAAAATCAAAATCAACTTACTTATAATTGAGGGACCAAAAATACTATTATCCCTTGAAATTATCATTTTCCTATGAAGGGAATACTTTTCTATTATGAAAAAAATAATTCTACTATCTCTATTATTTTGGACACATGTATGGATGGGTTCCCCCACTTGATCTTCACCAACTAATTATATTTACAGATAACGACATTAAGTTTCATAGGGGAACGACAAATTATTTTTTGAATATCCAAAAATTAGTTAACCAAATTAAATGCTTCAAATGCCAACTCATTATGTTTTTTTTTTATTCATTGTTCGGAGCTCATATTAGAGCCCCGGCTAAATTCGAATCACGCACTATAGGGCTTATTTTGGGGTGGTGGAGGGGGCATTTGAGGATGACGCTCTTAACAGAATTCTTTCCATACCCAAAGCTCGAACCCAAAACCTCTAATTAAGGATGAAGCAATTCCACCACTGCACCACAACCATGTCGGTAACTCAATAACTCATTAGCTTTGCGACACCATAACTTTGACAATATGTAAATTGTAACATCATAGTAATCTTTTTTTCTGCTCATTCATAAATATGATTTGATATTAAATTTTAGACGATTATCTTGGCTAGCTGATTACCAAGGTTTTTTTTGTTTTTTTGGGTGGAGTTCTCTTTAACTTTCATGAAAAGGAAATATTTTTTTTACAATTGTCAATTTCTTATTTGTTTATGGAGAGGATATGAGTATGCCTAGATAAGATATATATCTACCAACAACCTTAATAATCAATTGGTCGACTAGTTAATTTTTAAATGATAGGAATATCAAAAGAGCACATACAACGGAACATATTTACTCTATTACCAAAAAAAAAAAGAACATATTTACTCTTAACATTTTGTCCAATTTTATTTTGTTTAGAACGTTAAAATACATTCTAATGGAAATTCTAATTTTAGGAAGTCTTTTGCTATTTCAAATCATGTTATACTGTAATCACACAAAAAATAAAGATAAATAAATATATTTATATTCAAGAAATATAAATATCTGCATAATTGCTACTTCATTAATATAGTACAGACGAAAAGCTAAGATCTAGTGTTTTCCCATGTCCAAAATCAGATATTTTCCATAAAAGTTTCATCATTAATATTTATTTTTTAATTTTATATTAATTTTTATCCTAGAGATAAATCCATTAAGCTTCGCGTAAGGAATTCTAAAACAAAAAATATACTAATTAAGCTGGTAGTGTTATTAATAAAGCTCACAACAAATTACATTAAATAAAATTAATTAACCAAAAATTACAAACAAAAAAAACAATGAAACTATAAACTCTAACACCTAATCTCTCCCAAGGAAGCTCTTCTGAATCTGATTTTATACTTTACAAAGACTTCTCTCAGTGAGAGGAAAATAAAAAAACTAAAAATGTAATTATAGTCGGACCAGTAAATCTCAAATATATTCTATCGTTTTATGGAAGAAGACCGATGTAGGGGACTGCAGCGATATAGTTCCTTTCAGCGGGAGATGAATGATTTTGTGAGAAAACAGTACCAACAGCTTCAATAAAAACAATAATGAACTCAAACACCAATTCCATAATTCCTATACACATTTCCAACCTTTGAATCACCATAAATATAATTATATTCTCGATCGAATGTATGTATATTATTCTTCTCTCCTCTTTCTATTTTCCACGTTTTAGCTATCTCTTTCGTTCAATTATATGATGTACGTGCTGTTCTATTTATAGTTTCCAAAGATACAACGATGATTATATTCGTACAAGATATTAGCAAAATATGGCTTTTGGAAACCCCCAAGAGTCGGGGAATATAAAATTAAATAATAATTGTAGCAATAATGACATGGAACAACCATCGATTTTGTTTTTCTCTTTTCTCACACTCAAATTATTACATAGGAAATTTTTCACATTTTGTTCCTTAAATAATTAATATATTTTGATTTTGGTCCTTGTAGTTCCTGGTTAAGCCTATTTAACTTTTATTTAGTTAAAATGTGTACTTTTGATTCATTTTACTTGTGCATCGTCACAAATTTCATGAACTTTTAAGTATTAAACCATGGAATTACTGATGTGTTATGGTAAATTTATGTTGTTACTCTAGATTTGAAGATGATATAAGTTTTAGAAAAAGTTTAAATACACATATTTTCTATCATGGGACCAATAAGTACATTTTAGTAATTTAGGGGTGTTATTCCGAGATTAGTTATCCTGGAATTGTAATATTATATTTATCACATATTAATGATATAATAACTATTTTGAAATAACTGATCCGAAAATAATTAATCTCAAAATAATTTATTCTCCCTACCCAAACGACGAGCAAGGGATCAAAGTGCAATTATTCTAATATATATATGTATAGATTGAGGAAAGATTAGATGTGAATCGTTTCAACTTGCAGATATAAATGAGATTGAGACCCTTTTCTATTACAGTATTATTTTTATACATTGACAACCTTATCCATATATCGTGTTGGCATTGAAATAACGATATATAATTATAAATCAACAATTAGCATTAAAAGGGCTTTTTTTAATATATATATTAGAAAGGGAAAAAAAATGTCGTATATATATTAACATTCAACAGTGGTCTACGTTAAATAATGAAATTGATTGTTAGTTTTAAGTTTGGACAATGAAATGTTGTCATAGATGCTTGTCCGTAGGACTGTCTCCCACTCCCATAGAGGCTTATCTTCAAGAGTTAAATTTGAAGATTTTAGTATTTTTATCGGTGAACTAGTTACAGTTATTCACGTATATGTTTATGATCATCATTTGTATATAAATATTGTATTCAATTGAAACTAAAGTAACATGTACCTCTGAACAATTGGATTATAGTAGAAGATTCTGAATGATTGAGTTAGGTAGTTGACAAGCATATTGATTAATTTTTACTTAATTAATCTGAACTTTAATTAGAATTTACTATATCATGTTGGCGTTAGTTTAAGTTATTTTTGGTGAAGAGACTAATTCGTTCTGGATATTATACTATAGTATGTCTCTTCAGAGGTTGCAAGTGCTTTGACGCAATTTTATTTGATCCTTGGAATCTTTTTTAGATTAGCACTGCTTATTGATTAAGAATTAAGATTAATGAAAGGGACAAGCACTACAAGAAAAGTGTGAATTACATAGGAATTTTCCTGGGGATTAGTATGAAAATTCGTAGGAAACTTATTTTCCTACAAATTTGCATACTAATTCCTAGGAAAATCCTCATGTAATTCACAGTTTTCTTGTAGTGAAGAGAAATTAATATAATAAATACTTCATGTCCTTGCACAACAAACTAGCATGTTCAAGACTAATCCAAATTAATTACGATCAGGACTTCACATTAAATAAATTTAGAGATGCCGACGGATAATTGGTTACTTTATTTGTATCTTTTTACTGTAATGTGGAATTATCGTTAATTCGTTGCTAAAAGAATTTGTTTGCTGTTCACAGCACATTAACTATTTTATCGCTAAATTATTCGAATCTGACAAAAATTTATGATATTTTATTATTAATTAGTTCATTACTAAATTTTATTATTTAGCTATGAAAATTTATTGTTATCAAATTTTTTTTGTAAATAGTGATTATTGGTCAATGGATATGATTTTTTTTTAAGGATGAGTGTTTCGGGTAGAAGAAGACAAGAGGCATAAGTTGAATACGCCTACATAATTTTTCTAAAACACTATTAAAGAGTTATTTCTACGTTATAATCATATGTAATTTCTTTTTCATATCAACTAACAATAAGAAATTATATTTGCACAATCAAGAAAATAAAGAAATTTAATGGTAGAACGTTGGATATTTGAATGTGGTCGAAAGTCTAGATCAAGTTCAATCATCAATGTTATAGGGGGGAAAGGGAAGAAAAGAAATAAATATTAAAAATTATTTTTAGAGGGACTTGTTGAAAAATATAACCAACCTCAGAGGGGAATACAGAAATTGAGTCAACTGCACTATGCAGAAAATAGATATAAAAATTATAATAATAATAATTAAAAAAAAAAAAACATGGCAATTGGCAACATACAGATCACATGTTCAAGTTTTTGTGGACAGAAACTAATTATAAGAAATAAAAGAAATCTTATTTCAACCAAAAAAAAAAAGAAATCTTATTATTTTTTTTGGTGAAAAGAAATTAAAAAAATATTAATTATGTCCATCTATTTATAATGTTGCTAATTATTTTCTCTGTCACAAATTATCAATCGTAATATTTTTTAAATACATATCTCAAATTATTTATCATTTTAGAAATTTAAAATAATTTAATTGTTTTTCTATTTTATTGTTCTTAAAGACTACAAACACATCAATAAAGTAAATATTTATATCTAATTGAACAAAATTTATATCTTACGATATAAATAAGAGTGAAATGAAAATTTTAAAAACTAGTAGCTAATATTTCTTGCTGTATATGCAAAAGAGAAACAAATATTAATAAATTCACAACAAATTACATTAAATATAAATAATTTATTTAAAAGTATATAAAAAAAAAGAACGAACTAAAACGCAGTTGTACGTCATTGCTTTTTTTCATGCATTAATAACTTTTAGTCGGATCAATAAATCTCGAATATATACTGAATTGGTTTCATGGAAGAAGGCCGATGTAGGGGGTTGTGGCATCATAGTTCCTGTCGACTAGAGATGAACCATTTTGTGAAATAACAGTACCCACAGCTTCTACAAACACAACAAAAAACTCAAACACCAATTTCACCATTTCAATGCACATTTCTAACCTTTGAATCACCATTAATGTATTTTTTTTCCCCTCCTTTTTCTATTTTCCGCGTCTTTATTTTCTCTTTTGTCTAATTCCAGCATCTGTTCTATTTATAGTTTCCAAAAATTACACAACCATGACTTGAAGAACAAATATATCTTCACTTAAATTTGGCTTTTGGAATCACCCAAAAGACAGATAGTCTATAGTACAATAGTGACATGGAACTACTTTATATTTCTCTCCAGGGGCGGCTCAACGTGATTGGGGGCCTAAAGCAAAATTTCAATTCGAGAACTAAAATATAATCAAACTTCATACATATTTATTCAAAATTTATTTTTCTTACACTATTTAGATGAAAATTATTAGTATTTTAATATTGTTTTTTTAGTTATTAGTTTTAGGTAAGATTTTATCAACTCCACATTGAAAAACATCCTTTTAGTGAGATAATTATTATATGAATTGTTAGCATAATTATACTAGTAATAAGTTGATAAATATTAAATAGAGATAAGATTTAGAACCATAGAATTTGACGCAAGAAGTTGATGACTTGGTATACCCCATTTTCATATGATTGTAGTAATGCTTGAAACTAAAATTTAAAACGAAATAAAAAAAGAATTTGTAATTCACTTTGTTCAACACTTTTCACTATTAATTTTTATTTTTAACAAAGTACAAAAAATGTTAAAGTGGGTAAAATAATATATTTAAAAAATATATATACTTTTTATCATAAATAATCAAAAAAATTTAACACATAATTTATTCTTGATAAAAATTGAAGCCCCCAAAATTTGGGGGCCCAAGGCAAAAGCCTTATTTCCCAAAGCATAGAGCCCGGCCCTGTTTCTCTCTCAAATCATACATAGGAAAACTTTCACTTTTAGTCCCTTGAATGTTTAGTATAACAAATTTTAATTGTGGTCCTCATAATTTTTTAATAAATGCATTAAATGTGTAGCTTTTAATCCATCTACTTGTGCATAAACTATTGAATACCAACGTGTTATGCTCTATATTTGAAGGTGATCGAACACTACTATTTAGCGACAAATTTTTATTAGCTACAAGTGATATAGTGATGAACTTTATAGCTAATTCTATTTAGTGGCTGGTTTTTATTAGCTACGAGCAAATAGCAATGAAATTCTTCTTATATTTTTTTTAGTAAATATAGTTCAAATATCACATATTTATCTATGAAGAGACCAAAACTACAAATTTAAGTTAAATGTTGGATGTGCAGTGTGCTACTCAAATTAATTAATATGATAGAGATCAAAATCATTTACTCATATAAATTAAGGGATCAAAGTGCAATTATTGTAATATGTTAAGGGTCAAAAGTGCAATTATTTTATATATCAAGGACAATTTTGGAAAATAGATTGATGAGAAATGAGATTTAAATTGTTTAACTAGTCGATGAATGTGATCGAGACCCTTTACTATTATTATTCACACAACCTTATCCATCTATCATGCATGTTGGCAATAAAACTAATAAATAAAGATATGTAATAAATCAACGTAACATTATATATAGAGAGAGAGGCGATTTAGAATTTTAATTTGATGAGTTAAAAATTATGTTCTTAGTTGTATCGACGTACGCATTGCACTCTTGCAATCACTTGTCCAAAATTTGATATTCGTCGAAACTAATTAAAGTTCATATTCTCGATCATTGGATTAGTAGAAAATTCTAATTAATTTAGTTAGCTAGTTGACAAGCTTAGTGATTAATTTTCACCAAATCTGAACTTTTAAACTACACGTTGATATTGTTTAAGTTTTTGTTTTTTTTTTTTTGGGTGAGGAGGCAATATTTCGATCTAGATATACTATGTCTCTTCAAAGGTTGCAACTTGGAAGTGCTTTGAGGTTTTTTTTTTTTTTAGACAATTTGATCTTAGAATCTTTTTAGATTATATTACTTACATTAACTAAGGTGAGGGCCGTGGGGATTAATTTAAGGATAAATTTTAGGAATCACATACGTTTAATATGAAATTACAATTTATCCCTCTTTAGTTTGTAATTACATTAATCCCTTAAAAAGTAACACAAATAGAATATATAATATGTAGCTCAGATACATTAAAGAGTATCTCGGATACATTATAACATAAATCGGATACATAATATATAGCTCGGATACATAATATGTAGCTCTAATACATTAATAGTACAGGCGATGGAGATATAAATTCTTTTGAAAAAATTTATAATGATACAGGTACAACCAATAATAGTTATGTAAGACTCCATTAATTATTTTATATTTGAATAATAACCAATTTCTTTACCTTTTTACCATTTCTCTTCCACTTATCCCTCTTTTCTCTCATCTTCTTATGTATTTTATTCCTAATAAATACTTTACTCCATTTTCTTTAGTATTTGATATATTAAATAAAAATATTAATAAATATCTTTTTTGTAATAATAACTAAAACGTAAATAATTTTATTATCCAACATTTTTAATAACATCAATTTAACACACACAAAAAAAATTAATGCCTTTACAAACATTTTTTCAAAAAAATCAAATTAATTCAAATTTATCATTACCTTACTTTTTTTTAATTATGTTTTAGTTTATATATCTATAGTCATTTTCTTAACAGAAATTATCAATTATTTTTCTTATATTTAATTATAATTTTTAAAATACTTAATAGGAAAACGCTGGTAAAAAATATATATTATAAGTGAATGTGAAGATAAGAAAAATTGAATTCTAATAATAGAATTTGTATTATAGAACTGATTAATTCTTGAAGAATAAATTAAGCATTTTAAGTTTTAATATAAAAGACTTAAATTCCGCATTGTGACCTGTCACACCCCATTTAAATTTTTGAAAAACGTTTATGAATATGTCGTCCCCTGCCTTGTACGTTCTGCCCGTTGTCAATCCTATTTTTAAATATGGTTATGCTGGAAAAAAAGTATCTATAATTTAAAAACAAAACCAGAACAAAATAATTAATCTTTTCTAATCAGGTTATATGCTAAAGTAAATTAGTTTGTATTTTGAGTTTATTTGATTCTATTGAAAGATATTGACAATAAACTTATTTGTAATGTTAACAGTTTTAAGTGTTTAAGTCATTTTAACAAAAAAATGTGTTAATCTGTATTTTTAAATCAAATGTATTAATTATTTAATTATGTATTGAGAATTGGACATTTGTTAAGACTAAAAAAAAAAAAATGAAAGAAAAAGGGGAGTGAATGGAAGAGAAGTGATGAACATGTAAAAAGCAAGAAAATAGATCCACGGTTCAAGTATCAAAAATAATTAATGAAATCTCAAATAATAATTGTTGATTGTGCCTCTCCATGATAAAATATTTAATTCCTTTTAGACTGATCAGATTTTGGCTTGCCCCTATGAACTTCTAGCCATAGTAATTTTTTCCAGAGAATCCCTTCAGTAAAAATGTGACTTTACTATATAATTTCATTAATTTGAGTGTCTATTAAGGAATCAACTCATGTTAGTAAGGAAAATTATTCCATCGGACTTTTGTTTAGTCTACAACTTTGAGGGAAAGTCAGAATTTCTTTAGCTGTTTAGAGAATATTTAGTTGAAATTAGAAGGAAAAAAAAAAAAGTATTTGCAATTGAAATTGAGAAAGTATTATGTTAAGATATGAATTTACTTAAACGAAAAAGTATTGCTACTTAAAATATTTTGCAAACAAATTTGAAATGACTTAGAAATTTCTATATATTTTATTTGAAGTTGAAATAATTGACAATACTGTGAAACAAACATTGATTCACAATAGATATTTTATTTTAATATTTATAAATAATTAATGTTTGCAAACACTGTATGTCCACAAACCTACCTAATATGTACATATTGTTTGCCTGTTATGGAAAATGCTCTACGAGTATAACACAATATGACAAAGTTTAATTATTATTACCGGCACTAACTTTTAGAGTGTGCTTCATCAAACAAATCGTTTCTACAATAAATAAATGTAAATTTTAAAAAAATAAAAATAAAGGTAATGTAGTTGTATTTATTTATTTACTTATTTTTATATTTACTAATTTTCAAATAAAAATAAATTTGACACGTTAAGATGTTGGCGTTGACTGTAGTATTATAGTGCTTAATAATCTCCAAATGCATGTTTCCATAAATTTTTTAGCAAATTGAGAATATACTAATTAAACATTGAAAATCTAACGATATTTGACCACTTTCATTATTTTACATAAAGAAAATAAGAACCACTATGCTATAAACTACGGAACCGATAATAGTATAATTATTTAGCTACGTTGCAATCTTATAACAAGAAGCTTGAAGGAATCACATTAAATTAAAATAACTAAATGTTGGTTACTTAGCATTTTAAATTAATAAAATCCATCATTTGCATAGCCATCCGTTAGTGGCAGTTTCTTACATATTGTTTTAAGTGACATATATGTGGCATCAGTGGCGGACCCATGATTTTTGTTCAGGGGGTTTAAACTATAAAAAAGAAGTTCAGGTAGTAATGCAAGTGCACGGTGAACGTAGTAGCCCCTCGGCATGCTCTTTGTACAAGAACTATTTCATTAGTTCATAAAAGTAAAGACTAAACTAATCAATGATATCGAGAACAAAGATACATTAATAAGAATTTTAGCGGATCGACTGTATTACATAAATTAATTTCCAAAACAAGTGAAAATTAAATGATGAAAAAGAGAGTGTGACGGGGAAAAAAGATATTTACCTTATCATGCTAAATTTAACTTACTTTATCATACCATATGAAACATTTTTTTCTACTTTTATCATGCTCCATCGAGCATTCTTAAAATTTCTTGTGTTTTTTATACTTTTATTTTGTAATGTTTTACTTTATTTTTTACTTTTTAAAAATTTTAAATTAGTATCCATTCAATCACATAATTCTATGAAAAATTGTCAAGATTCTCTAAAATTGTGTAAGAATAGAGTAACTAATATTATAATGCATATTCAGAAGATAAATAAATAGCATTGTCAATTTTTTTAGTTCATATAGTTCAATTTACTTGGTTAGTCATAATTTGTAAAAAAGACAAATAACGAATAGATCAAATAAGTTTAGTTCTCATCCCTCTAAAATAGAATAAAAAATATAAAAGAAATTTCATGAATTCTATAAATTAATATTTTAAAAAAGATGCCGACGATATTTAAGTTTCTTCATATAATTACATCTAATTTACCTTTTTTTAAAATAAATTATATTTCTATCTCAATTTCAAGTTTAATACAATTCATCATTTTTTAAAAGAGTTATTCAAATTAGTATATGAAAAAGAGTTACGTTGAAACAACATGAATAATAGATATAAAAATAATAAAAAATATAAAGAATGCGTCTAATAAATCTAAACAAAAATAAATTAAAATGAAGAATGGAATAAAAGGAAAAAATAATGAAAAGGAAGAAGAAGGTCTAAGCCCAAAAGTTCCATTTTTCAAAGCATTAAAAAAAGGGAAAAGAAAATGTTGTCCATAGCATTAAAAAGAGGGAAAAGAAAATGCTGTCCATGGGATTTGAACCCGTGACCGAGGAGTTTTTCTTATTATATTATCCACTGAGCTAAGCCTATACTTTGTTTTTAAGGGGTTCATTTTAATATATATACCCATAAAATCATAAATTAACGTTACATATATAGTGTAATTTTTTGACGAGGAGGTTCGAGTGAACCCCTCGGGTCCACCTAGGTCCGCCCCTGTCAGTGGCATTACTATCCTCTCTTTATGTGCATTTCATTTGGGCTTAATTGCTCATTATTTTGGTGGAAATAAACGTTGGAGGACTGGTCATGGGCAGCATATATATATTTGTTGTCCGTTGTTGACATTAGTTATTTACATATTTCACTCTTCATTCAACTTTATTCTTCGTAACTTATGTAACCTCAAGCAGAGACGAACCCATGATTTGAAGATAGGGAGGAACACTACTAAAAGTGACTCAAGGGTAAGGCTAGAAATGGCACAAGAATAATATTAGCATTTAGCAAAGCTTGCTTAGGCCTCCAAAAGTTTGAGGCCCCAATAAATTTTAATAGTGAATTTATTATTTTATTTCACTTAAATCAATATTGAACATTATAAATAAAAAAAATAAAAGAAGAACTATTTTCTTTTTATCAAGAATATTTTAGAACTTTGAATAAACAACTCAAATCTTCATATTAATAAAACTCATCTATAAAATGCGAAGAATTGTCTCTAAAACTAGCACTTGGTTGAGAAGAATTATGTTTCTTAAAAAATCTATCCATCTCAAATCACAAGAACAACAACAAATTATTGGAAAAAAAATATGCTTAAAAAGAAGAACTTACCAATTTACGCAGAGATAATAGGAGTAGGAGTTCACTTATGCAGTGAAGAATACTTGTACGTTGTAAGTTGTAGATTTTCTATCAGTCTTATATTTTGTTTATAATTGTGCTAGGGAAAATTAGTCTTATATTTTGTTTATAATTGTGCTAGGGAAAATTAGTCTTATATTTTGTTTAGAATTGTGCTAGGGAAAATTAGTCTTATATTTTGTTTAGAATTGTGCTAGGTAAAATTAGTCTTATATTTTGTTTAGAATTGTGCTAGGGCTTTTATTTGTTTTTAAATTCAATTAAGAAAGGAACGGTTTCGAATGACAAAAAAAAAGGGTGGTTAAGAAAGAGGGTGGGGCCAGATGAGGTAGCAAAAACGAGTTTTAATAAAAGAAATTTTTAAAAAGGTTTATTTTAAGAGAAAAAGATGAATTTTAAAGTTAATAAAAGGTTAACTTCGGCAGGATTCGATCCCGCGTAGTCACGCATCGAGTTGGCAACTATCATTTTATCAACTGTCTATATATATACACGATTTTTTTTTTAAAAAGTTACCGGGTGCACATGCACCCTCACGGATGCATGTGGGTCCGCCCCTGACCTCAAGGCTTTTTATCTTTACTATTTACTATCTCATTATCATCTTATTCATTGCTAGGAAGACTTCCTCTACTATAAATAGTTGTGGTCTTCATTTGTTTTACACACAAGAAAATATAGAGTGCATAGAGTTGGTCAAAAAGAGAGTTCTTATCAAGTGAAGGGATGTGTTCTTTTTGTGGAGTTTTGGACTCAACTTTTGTCCAGAATTTGTTGAGTTACACTTTATGATTAGACTGTTATATCCTGAAGGCCGGGAACAAGTCAAGAAGGACTATTGTTGGACCGTACTAAACAAAAATTACAACAGAGAAAAGGAAAAGGAACTAATAAACTCTAACACCTCTCTCTCTCTCTCCCAAAGAAAGCTCTTTTTTACATAAAGTCTCACGATGGAGAAAAAAAGCTAAACTGCGGTTATCATATATCTATGAAATCTGAATAAGTCGGATCAGTAAATAAATGAAATGACAAAAATTATGGAAGAAGGCCAATGTATGGCATTTGAGCAACGTAGTTCCTCTCTTCTTCATCCGATATGACACTTTCAACTGCTTTCACAAACACCGCAACAAACTCAAACGTTAATTTCACCATTCCGATGCATATCTCCAACCTTTGAATCACCATTATTATTCTCGAATCAACGTATTCTTCTCCTCTTTCTATTTTTTGCATTTTTATTTTCTCTATGGTTCAACACTAGTACCTGTTCTATTTATAGTTTTCAACATATGTTCATGATTTGTACAACATATAAAAAGCTTTACCAAAATATGGCTTTTGAAAACCCTCCAAGAGGCGGGGACTATATTATTATTATTATTATTATTATTGTTATTATTATTATTATTATATTTAAATAATAATAATAACAATAATAATGATTGAAATAATGGCATGGAACAATGTAACGTTGTGAATGGTTTCAACTTGTGGGTGATGTTGCCAATAATAATTTATTGACAGTCTTATCCTATGTATATCGTGTTGGCATTAAAATAACGATGTATATTTATTAATTATACAAGAACAAAAAAACAAAAAGCGCTTTTGATTAGAAAAATAAATTAGCCGTACACATATCAACGTTGGTCTATGTTAAAATAATGGAATTTTTTTATTATGTATTTCAGGATAAAGAAATACTTATTATTAGTAGAGGCGGATTCAGAATTAAATTTATGAAGTTCAATATTTTTGCACTTAGGAAATCAAAATTTAGCATTATTTTTTAATTATAGTTTTAATGATATATCTATAAAGTATTTGATTTAGTTGAACTATTTTGATAAAGTGCATCTGAATCTGATAGTTAGATACGTACGCAGAAGATTCTCATTGATTGAGTTAGCTAGAAGACAAAATTAGTGACTAATATTCACCTAATATGAGCTTTTAAATTTTATAAGTGAATATAAATACATGATGGCATTGTTTAAGTTACTTTTGAGTTCCAATAAAAGAAAAATTGTTCAAGTTACTTTTTGGTGAAGAGGCACTTTGTATGTCTCTTCAAAGGTTGCAAGTGTTTTAATTTGACACAATTTGTAAGAACACAAAATTGTTATAGTTACTTTTTGACCCAAATAATTCAGATTCGTATAGGACAGAAACATCTATTTATCTCATTTTTCTTTATGTTTCTTTTTGGAGTTTCATGACAGTGCTATTTAGCTATTAAAAAAATTTAAAAGAATATAGTGTAGTAATTACGTGGAAAAGTGGATATATAATAGTAATATATTTTGGTTGTAGTAAGTGACTAGAAAAGTGTCATGGTGACAATGAAATACATGTATCGATATTATATAAAATATTGTATACGATGTATATCTATATATATATATATATATATATATATAGGATAAACTACCTTATTAGACATACATCATTACTATATATACTAATATTATCTTTACTTTCAAACAATTACATATATTACCACTTTAAATATTTTATATCATATATTAATATATTATTTGAATCAACAATTAGATTATTAGATACCCACATACATTAAAACTAGGATTGATTAATTATCTGCTTAATTAACTCTTTCACTCCAAATCAACCACTATCTCTTAATCCTCCCCTCCCATATTTATCACTCAATTATGTCTCCTCCTTTCTGATTCAAGAATTTCATCGTACAATTTCATTCCAACAATAGCTAATCTACTCTCTTCTTCTCAAGATATCATCAATATGGTCGATAAATTCTGAATCCAAATATTATTATGTATTGTTCATTTATAACTAGATCAAATCAAAGTAACTGCTACAGAGAAAACTTTAATGCATAGTGGGTCTTGATTGTTCGTCTCCGGAAGAAATGGATCTTAGTTTTGATTATGTTATGCCACAACGCAAAAGGATCAAAGGGAGTATTGTAGAGAGTTTTTGTTTGATGGTGTTCTTCTAAGGCTTTCTTTGGTTACCGTGACATGGATTTGATAGTACCAATATTACTTTGATATAGCCCTTGAAACATGTGTATCCAATAAGTAGTAATCTTAATTAAGATCTGAGTTGTATTTTTAGTAATGGGGTGTCTGACCATGTATATGTATCCACCATTAAATTTCGGATACATGATTTTTAACAACACGATGATATTAATGATACGACAGATACTCTACAGTCGTGATTTGTTCCTAAATTCATGTGTTTCAGCTACATTTCATATTTAGATACACATAATTAAATGTATATGCTTATTATGTATTCGAGATACATATTTTTGGATATAACATATGAAATTTAAATACACATAATTAAATGTATATGCTTCTTCTTTTTGTATATTCCATATTTAGATACACATAATTAAATGTATATGCTTACTATGTATTCGAGATACATGTTTTTGGATATAACATATGCAATTGATACTTGATACATCAAATTAATACTAGATACATATAAAAGATACATGAAATTAATATTATATATATATATATATATATATATAAATAGATACATAAAATTAATACTAGATACCTATAACAAATACATGAAATTAATGCAGGATACTTCTATGATACATTGAATGTACTTGCAGGACACTCATGTATCTAAGTATTTAGTTTGTTGGATACATCATATATTGATAATAGATACATCAAATTAATGAATTTATTATTTTAAGAGTAATAATTTGAAATTAATCAAATTGCATTACCAAGATATACATGCTTTTATCTTATATTAATAATATTAATGAATTTACTATTTCAAAGAATAATAAAATAAAATTAATTATCAATGTATTTTGAAAATCCTCAATTACTCCTCTAATTAAGGAAACTTTCTCCAACCAATTAATTTAAATAAATAAATTTTGTATCTCAATTTTAAAATTCGGCAGATACATGTATCTCATGGATTCAGACTCATGTATCCTAAGCATACAATATGATACATGAAGTAATATTTGAAACTATTGAGAATCTTAATAATAAAGACCTAAACTAGTGGGGTTTATGTGGTTTGCCATATATATATATATATATATGTATATTGATATTGAATAAATAGTGTATACTAATGAATATTTGAAGAACCTTTAGTAGTTAATGAAATCTTTGAATTATGACTAACTCAAAATCATTTTTAAATAGTCTAAAAGTTAGATATGAGCACATTTGGATGTTTCGAGTTTTCTAGTTGTTTGAGATAAACAAAATTATATTTTATGAAAGGAAAAATCCTTTTGGGCAGAAAATTTGGCCAGAATGGTATTTTATCTATGTTATTTTATCTTTTTAAATATTTTTACCTTTTTAACTTTAATACCTTTTAACTAAAAAATGAAAAAAAGACCACTTTATTTTAAAATAAAAACGATATTATAGTTTTCAAAAATTTCTGACCAAATTCTGGTCAAATTTTCTGGCCATTTAACATTACCTTTTTATGAAATTAACAATCTTATTTCTTTTACCTGAAATAATCAATTTCATCATTTTATAATATAAATTGTGAGATAAAATAAATTCAAGATTAATTAATACTTATAACCAAATATAGAATAATTATTTATTTTATTTTATTCTGGAATTATTATTTTTACCTTACCAACCATGCAACCTCTATGGATATAGTGTCGATTGTTGGAATTTTAAGGTAAGAAATGAAAAATAAGAAAAAATACTTTTGAATTGCACTTAAAAACACCTTTTAGATTTTACATCTTCATCTAATTCTATTTACTGTCTAAAAATTCAAAGATACACTGAAGCACCGAAATTTGGATTCTTTCTCACTAGTGGTGACAAATGGGTGGTTTGGATCGGATTTGGATGGATTGAATATGAATTGAGTTAAAATAGATTGGATCACAATCTATCCATATAAAAATATGAGTAAATATGGATTTGATCAAATATGATTTGGATAAAATGATTGTAACCCACTTTAATCTCTTAAAGCAAAAAAACATTAAATCAAAGCTAAATTATTAATACCTCAACCCCTACCAT
>JAJOOO010004820.1:0-17034 GCA_029582685.1 Solanum piurae | reverse complement strand
GCCTTGATCCCAAAGAAGGTAGATGCTGAGGAACTAAAAGACTTCAGGCCCATTAGTCTTATTGGGGGGGGGGGGTATACAAGATCATTGCAAAGCTTCTAGCAGAGAGACTCAAGAGGGTGATACATAGCCTGGTGGATAGACATCAAATGGCTTTTATCAAGGGCAGGCAAATTATGGATGCCGTTTTGATAGCTAATGAATGCATAGAGACGAGACAGAGGAGCAATAAGCCAGGAATTGTATGCAAGCTGGACATACAAAAAGCTTATGACTTCTTAAACTGGGACTTTCTTTATACAAATGCTGGAAAGAATGGGTTTTGGGGCCAGGTGGATAAGATGGATAAAACATTGTATTGGCACTGTCAGGTTCTCTATACTTGTGAATAGAGTTCCCATTGGCTTTTTCTCTTCTCAAGCCTTTTATTCATCTTAGCTATGGAAGGAATGAGTAACCTTATTAAAACAGCAAAGGAAAAGGGGTGGATCAAGGGGTTCCAAGCAGGAGAACTCTCTAGTTTGGAGATAACTCATCTACAATATGCAGATGACACATTGGTTTTTTGTGAAGCTGAGACAAAACAAATCCTGATTTTGAGGGTTATTTTTGTCATTTGTGTCATTTTTGAAGCTGTCTCTGGTCTCCACATAAACTGGGGGAAAAGCTTCATCTATCCTATCAATAGTGTGCTTAATACAGAAGTTCTGGCCAGAACACTAGGAGGTAAGGTTGGGGAGCTTCCAACTAAGTCCAAAGGCATATGGAATGGGGTCTTGGAGAAATGTGAAAAGAGACTCACCAACTGGAAGAGTCAGTACTTGTCCTTGGGAGGAAGATTGACTTTAATTAACAGTGTGATGGATGCATTACCCTCTTATATGATGTCAATCTTTCCTATGCCTGCCAATGTATCTAATAGCATTGATGCTCTTAGAAGAAATTTCTTATGGCAAGGCAGTGAAGATAAGAAGAAGTTTCATCTTGTTAAATGGAAGGAACTGATTGTGAGTAAAAATACAGGAGGCCTAGGCATAAGAAATCTGTGGAAACAAAACCAGAGTCTAATGATGAAGTGGTTGTGGAAGTTTGCAAATGAAGATAACATTCTCTGGAAAGAGGTCATCACAACAAAATATGGCATGGAAGATAAGTGGATGACTAAAATGATAAGTACTCCATATAAATGCTCCGTATGGAGGGCAATCAGAAATCTATGGCCAGTGCTATATCATAGAACCAAGGTAGAAGTGGGAGATGGGTCAAAGAAATCCTACTGGGAGGATAAGTGGAATGGGTTTGTCATTTTATGCCAACATCAACAGGCCACTGTGGCTACAATGTGGACTGGACAAGGATGGAATTTGTTCTTAAGGAGGAACCTTCAGGATTGGGAGATAGACGAAGTGGCAGAATTTCAAGATTCAGTAGGCTCTTCCAGCAACCTCACCAAAAAGGACTTAATAGTTTGGCAGAATGACACCGCAGGTCAATTCTCTGTAAATTCAATTTATAAGGAACTCAACAAGAATGCTGGACAGGAGACGGAATGGCCATGGAAGAGCATCTGGAAACCAAAAGTACCCTACAAAGTAAACTGCTTCATGTGGTTATTGACAAAAGAAGCGGGTTTGACTCTCGTGAAAATCTAAAGAAAAGAGGCTATCAGTTGGCTTCTAGATGTACTTTATGTGAAGAACATGCTGAGACAATTAACCATCTTTTCTTGCATTGTACATGGACGGAACAATTATGGAGAATGTTCATCTGTCTAAAGGGGATAAGATGGGTGAAACCAGGGAGCATTAAAGGAGTCCTGAGCAGCTGGAATAGAGATGGCAATGCTTCTGACAAGGAGAAGAGATGGAAACTTGTCCCAGCATGTATTTGGTGGACAATCTGGAAAGAGAGAAACAACAGGAGTTTTGAAAATTGGCAGAATAGCTTACAGAAGATCAAGATGGACTGCTTAGCTCTTTTCTATTTTTGGTGTAAACAAGATATATTAACTAGGACAGAAGACATCTTTGATGTGCTAGATTGTTTATAGGCAGCAGTTTAGTCTAAAGACTATTTTATTCTGTAAGTTGTAACACTTTTGAAGGGGAACTACACTTTTGTTGTAGTATACTTGTGGATATATAGACTAAAGTTACCAGTTTAAAAAAAAAATGTTCTTTTTCTTCGGAAAGCATCTAGAATGTGGTCAGGATTATAGTACCTTATCAAAAAAGAAAAATGTAGAATGTGATCAGGAAAAAGTTCTGTCAAGTGCCAAAGGGGGAACATGACTGGAAAAGCTGTTACTGGAATGTCATTCTATTCTGCTTGAGGTTCCTTCTGTATCTTCTAAAGTTACATTGTAGATAGTTCTAGATTCTCAAAACCATTTAAGGTAAAATCTTATATGGTTTTAGACGCATGATATGTGGGTTAGGTACACATCACAAGTTTTAACCCCAGACAAATAACTTGTATTTAAGTGGAGAAGTGTAGAGTGGCGAACCCATTATACATGTAGTTTCAAACTGTGTACTCACCTGGTTCTAAAAAGGTTATACTCCATTTGTTTTGCAAAATATCCTGGTTGTAAGCATGTCACATTGTTGGTTGTGAGTTGTGACTTTCGATAGTAGGTCTTTTTAGCAATTGCTTCTTTTTTCGGATTCTTAGATCTGCTTACTTGGGACTTCCTGACTAGTGGGTTCATTGTAGATGGATCTATTAATGAGTACTCAGCTGCAGCATGTAACAATTATGGTTTAGGGTGGCGGGGTAATGTGGTTATAACTGATGCTTTCATTTGGTATCTCACAACAATTGAAACCAAGAGTATTTATCAATTTGTTTCTCCTTACTACCTACAGTTACTTGGAAAGCCAACTCATGTTTCCACTCTATTTTCACTACTCTTTCTACATCAACCTTGAATTTTGGTTAGTGGTATCTTCCAGTGCTTTATGTCAGAGAGTTGGCGTATTTTACCCATAGATAGTGGAAAGTGTAAGATAGTTTCCGCTATATTTTTGTTGCTCCTCTTAGGAAAAGCCAGAACATGTTTCCTCTATATTTTCGTTACTCCCCTTAGGAAAAGCCAGAACATTTTTGCTATATTTTGGTTAATCTAATGACACCAGCCATTTAGTACAATGACTGCATTTATTTTGCCTATGCTTCTGTTTTCTTAGTGCCGACTTTCTTACTTGCATGTCAAACATGATATGAGTAAATGCCCATGGTTGTGTACGTTGCAGAGGAATCTGAATCAGACAGTGAAGAATCTGATGTTAGTGGTTCTGATGGAGATGACACATCATGGATTTCTTGGTTTTGTAACCTGCGTGGGAATGAGTTCTTTTGTGAGGTTGATGATGACTACATTCAAGATGATTTTAATCTTTGTGGATTGAGTGGTCAAGTTCCATACTATGACTATGCACTTGACCTAATCCTTGATGTTGAATCCTCTCATGGTAAGTATAGTTGCTTCTTTAGATTTTCTGATGAATTGCAAGATAACAACATTTGACTTGTCTTTTCTGTTGAATGATTCAAGTTGTTGGTCTTCTGTAGATAGAAAGAAATAGGTAAAACATGGTTTAATTTTCTACCTTGCTGCACTCTTCCCTGTGGAACTCTTTCTTTTTTAAATACAAATTAATACTATGTTAATTTCGGTGTAAAGTCTACATGTTTCTAAACTATTAAGCTCGACTTGATATTTTGAGGTTGACTGAGGTACACCTGTTTTTCAAGGCTGGGAAAGGGGGAAAGTTAGTCTCTGGTAACGTACCATGCCAGATTCTGCTTAGCTGGTGTAGATTATTTGTAGACAATTGCATGAATTTGGATTTGATATGAACTAAATGAGTTTTTACACATGCCCGTGCTTAGTGTTAAGGTTTGTAAAAAGTGTTGTCCACCGATGTTTGGGGGATCTTTACAGAAATAGTTGGCTGGGTTCATTATTTACTTTTCTAGCTGGTATACATGGATTACATACTGATTATACATGGTTATACACATACTATACATCCACCGGCTATTTTTAGTTTAAGCGGTTGAATGAGCGACTATTTAGGTTAATTCTCTGATGTTGTTAATGCTTATAGGGTTTTGATGTTACACTCAATATGATTGAAGGCATGCCCGAGTTGTACTTAAGAACCGAATAAAAGTGAGTGCGGGTTGGTCGCTTCACATTGCTTAGGTTTGTCCGTGTTTCAATGAGGTGTACCAAGGTGCAATGATGTCCACCTTAAGAAAAAATCAACCAACTAATTTTAGTTAGG
Source organism: Solanum piurae (assembly GCA_029582685.1). Lineage (NCBI taxonomy): Eukaryota > Viridiplantae > Streptophyta > Magnoliopsida > Solanales > Solanaceae > Solanum > Solanum piurae. The sequence goes on along the minus strand of JAJOOO010004820.1, from coordinate 12,742 downwards.
TTAGTTTATGAAAACGTTAATGTAACGCGGTAAAGTTGTCTTCCTGTGAATAGGTCACAAGTTTAAATCGTGGAAGTAGCTACTAATGCTTGCATTAGAATAGGTTGTGTACATCATACCCCTTGGGGTCCTCAGATCCTGTGTTTGTGAACAGATGATGCTTTGTGCACTGGGATGCCCTGCCCAAAGTGTTATTGTTATGAAAGTATTATCAAGAAAATATTTTTGGTTGAATACATTGCTCATGAAGAATAATAAAATTATAAATTTAGTATGGAAATTAACTAAATTTTTGTTAGAAACTTGACATTTCATTTTTTGAATCTGGATAAAAATTAGTGATGGTTTTTGAATTTGATAGTATGATCCAGTGTTTTAAAAGCAACCCCACCTCAACCCCCGCCACTCCTGCTGATTGTCTTCTCCAAAAAAGTTTTAAGTTTTGGAAGGAGACAGTCATTTCTCCAGACGGCCGCTCTTTTTTTGGGTTTATTTTTTTATTTTTAAAATCCTTTACTTAAAAATAATTTGTGAGTTAAATATAGTTTTTCAATCACTATTTTCTTTATTTTTTCAGATCTGAAAAATATCATCACCAATTTGTTCACCGAAAAAAATGGAGATCGACCACAACTGCCACTCTCTCTCTCTCCCTCTATTGTACTAAATCACATTTTATTTGAAATTAAATTATCAAATCTAGTTAATATTTAAATCTTGAAATGGGTCTATTCCTAAACTTTTAAAATGCTTTCCATCGTTTTTTCATCATTTCGTTATAGCTATCTTCATTCACCATGGTTGAAGTTTAAGCTTCTGGGAAAATGGAGAAGAAGAAGAAAAAAATAATTAAAAAGTGGCTAAATAAGTCTTTCACGCGCAGTCGGCGAGTGTTTCACACTATATCATGTAAGCAAAAAGTGTCAAAATGACACATTGAGGCCTGACATAAGGTATTTAAAATGAACAAATCTTAGTTTAGGTGTAAGTAAAAATTAATGCCAACTTTAGGGGGCCACAGATGGGTTCAACCTTTTTTTTCATATACTCTCCAAACAAAGCTTTCATATAAACATTCACTCCTTTATCTACTTTTTTCCTATTTCCTCCCCAAATAGCTCTTCAAGTCCAAAGGTAACATACACAAACTTATTACGAGGATCTAACACGGAAGCAATATAAATCATTGGGTTCATATTTTCAGGATTACCCCAATAGCTCTTGAGTTTTTTTTAATCATACGCCCAACCATAGTACTTAAATTAAGACCGTCACTTGTTAAACACAATTTCAAGTATACATCAAGCTCACATATGTCCTACCTGAAACCTTTATGGTAAGCTCATAAAACTTTTCAAGAAACTTTACCACATTTCTCACATTCGCCCAATCATCACATACAAGCGCATCTACAATACTTCCATCTTCACAAACATGAGTAGATAGATAAGCTTTAAAATTTGCATAAAAAAGATCAAACCTATCAAAGGCCTTCTCAAAGTGTTGTGTCGTTTCTAACATCAAGTAGGCGGTAGGTACATCGAGTGATAATGTTTTATCACATTCTATCTTTAGGACTTCACAACATTTCACAAAGTTTCTTGTTCTTGCTGGAGATGATTTAACATACCTCACCATTTGCCTAACTCGTTTGACAGAAATATCAATTTCCTTCAAATCTTCTTGCACAATTAAGTTAAGTATGTGAGCCATACATCTCACATGAAGATGCTTACCACCCATTATATTAGTTCCCCACATATCGATCTGCTTTGACAATTGTGTAACCATAACACTATTAGAAGAAACATTGTCAACAGTAACACAAAATACTTTGTCCAAGTTCCAATCAAGCAAGCAATTACCAATAGCCTCTGCCATTTGCCCACCCTTATGACTAGAGATTTGGCAAAAAATTAGTATTCTTTTATGCAACACCCAATTAAGTGAGCAGTCAAACACATATAATTAATTCCTTGCATTAATGTCCATATATCGGTGGTGAGGCAAATCTTTGGTAGTACTTCTCTGAATGAATTCTTTTGATTGTATCTAAGTTCACCATAAAGTTCATAACAACCCCTTGTAATTGTTCTACGAGAAGGAATCCAAAATAGAGGTTGGACTTGATTTATGAACTTTTTGAAGCCTTCCTTTTCAACGAAGCTAAAAGGTAGTTCATCCACAATTATTTTCTCAACTAAAACCCTCCTAACTAAGTCTTGTTCAAATTTCCAAAGTGGTGCTTCCTTGGATGGAAATTTATCTCGTGTTGAGAAGCACTTTCAATGATAGGTTTATAAAATTGGCACCTTGCTAAATGTTGGTTCAATCCTATTGTACCATTGATGGAAGTATAAGCAAGATGCTGGTGACAATACCTGCACTTCGCTTTACTAATACCATTTTCAACCACCTATCGAAATGCTGCCAAGCTTTGGATCTTGGTGCCATTTCTTTTCTTTTCTTTGTAGCTTGGGTGTCAAGTGATCATTTGAACCGGGCAACACTAACTCTACTTTCATCCTCCATCTACAATAAGTGAAAATTTAAAAGAGTAACTGAGTAACTATAAGACCATAGTGTAAGAGAATGAAAACGCAAGGCAATTATTGAAGACTAAATAACAACAGAAGAACCAAGTCATTCTACCAACAACCAGCAGCAATCTATGAAATCATAAAAAAAATGATTTTTTGTAGCAGTAGTAGGCATCGACGAGCATTTTACATTTGACAACACAAATAAATAGAGGCGCCTGAGAAGAGAGACAGAGAGTGAGAGAAGTCAGACGAGAGTGAGTATTTTACATTGGATTACCCTGTATGAGTAGCATTGGATCTTTCTTGCCCACCTTCTTCATCGATTTCCCCTTCCCTGCGAAGCTTCAAGGAGAGCTTCACACACCCAACACAGATTTGCTTCATTGATTCTAATGCTGCTAGTAAACCTCCTCCCACGTTCAATCAGAGTGAACCATCGATCATAATCTTCACTAGAGTTTAATAACTCAAAGATTTGTCGCCTGCAATAAAAATATATTTTCTCTCCCATATCTAGAAAAGAGAAAAGTCATCGGAGAAAGTTGACGGCAAAAGAATCAGATAAATGAACCAAACAATTCATCTAAAACATCACCAGTCAATGTTTTTGTTCATCCATAAAGCTGCTGCTGGAGAATTTGTGGTTTTTGATTATCCGTTGGTAGTTTTGTTTGAGAGATCTATACTTCATCTCTCATCTGATGCAAACATGCATTGAAATATTTTACCTTGTATGGCTGGATCAATGATTAATCTGCCACATCCACCATTTACTTATTCTTTATGTGGGAGCATACTCCAATTCCAATTTTTTATTGGGCAGATTATTAAAATTCTGCTGTGTAGTGCTTGTGCATCACATAAGAAGGTTTTTTTTTTTTTTTTTTCTTTGATGACAAGGGAAACCCGGAGCCGCTACCCTTTGGGTGCGCACAGGGTAAAATCCCCGCTCCTATGCAATAGCTCGCAAACCACATAGGAGAGGTAAACCGCACTAGGCAAGGCTGGGGCGACGAGCTCGACCCAGAAGGCAAACCCCTTGCTTTCGCTGGCAAGGGGTTTTGAACTTGAGACCTCCAACATGGAAGTCCCAAGCTCAAACCACTGGGCCACCCCGAAGGGTCACATAAGAAGGTTTTCTTGTAAGGAATTCTCATAATTTTATATCTCAATAGGTAAACACTCCTGAAGATGGGTTATCTGGGGGTGGTTATTGATAAAAAATTAGCACACCTTGGAAAAAGTATTTAACCTCTGTTGATAAACCTGCTAAATCTATGAACCATGGTGCCATCTGTTTTATGATACAAATTAACCTTTTGGTTTACGAAAAATTGAATTGGGTCCCAGCTTATCTAAATCAGATTGTTTGCTTCATTTGGACTGGGAGTCTGGGACTATTAGGCTTAATTGGATGAATGGAGACAATTTCTATAATGGTTTTCTCAGTTCTCTGCAAATTTTGACTGACCAAAGACTACTTCCCATTGGAAGTTGAAACTTGCAACTTAATTCTGTCTGCTTTATATAATATTGTATTTTCATGTACTTCCTCTTGGAAGAGACATATAGCTGTAATCAGATATTGTGGTCTCTGAAAGAATTCTAATGCTTGGAAAACTGATGATATTATTTTCTTTCTATTCGATCTCTTGAATCTTGGATAAAATAATTGTGTTCGGGCCTTATATTTTCCAGCATGTCCTTGTACATACCGTGTCATACCAAGCTTTTCGATTAACGTATTTTTGATATCAACTTCCTTCTGAAAAAACAAAACATTCTTTGTATTCACAGGTGCAAATTTAGGTTTATTTTAGTGCAACTAAAAATATCAACACTTGTTCAAAATGGAGTACACTTTCGACATTTGTAAAAATGAGTTTGTAGTTTTTCCTGCTGTGATCTTTTGAAATTTTTTCCTGCTTTGAATAGGTGATATGTTCACTGAAGAGCAAAATGAATTGGTTGAATCAGCAGCAGAGATGCTTTATGGCTTGATCCACGTCCGGTATATTTTGACTAGCAAGGGAATGGCTGCAATGGTAATGCGTCTTATATATCAGGCTTTCAGTCATTTATATGATTCCAGTCTTACCTGCTTTTGTAGCCCCTCGTCTCCACTCCTTTTCTTTCCATTTGTGGTGCTTATTTAACGTGCATCTTGTCTGAAAAAATGATTTCCTGGTAAACATTTTTCAGTTGGAGAAGTACAAGAACTACGACTTTGGGAGATGCCCACGAGTTTATTGCAGTGGACAGCCTTGTCTTCCAGTCGGTCAGTCTGATATTCCACGCTCAAGTACTGTAAAAATTTACTGTCCAAAATGTGAAGATATCTACTATCCACGATCGAAGTACCAAGGCAGTATCCTTCACTATTATAGCTTTTATGCCTTTTCTTCCTCAACACATTTCCTCTATAGCAGTGTTTCGAATGCAAAAAGCGAAAAAAATCACTGAAATCTATTGGGGCTTCAAGGACAAACTGCAAATTAAGTGCTGCCTTTAATGGACAAAGGCTCAATTTGAAGGGAAAGATTAAAAATAATATATTTGTAGAGTACAAAATGACAACTATAAACCCAAACAAACTGACTGACAAAAGAATTTAGGTGAAATATTTATTGCTAGTGCCACTCTCTTCATGATAGAGTCCTAGGGCAATGGTGCACACGTCTTGGCTCTTTATAGTGCCTTCACTGGAGCGCCTCTCGAGCCAGGGGAATCATACAACGTATTCTGCAACCTAGTTTCAGGGCTTAAGCATGCCACTACCAGTCCTTTAACACCACTCCACTGTACTAGTACATTTATGTTGTGCTCAAGAACTTTTTTGGTAGCTTGGATTGATTTTGTTCCGAACAGTTTTATTTTGTTATTCTCTCCATATTTCAAGATCCGTTTGGACATGGATGCATATAAACATCAAGAGTAGTTCTGCTCATAGTTCATATTATTGTTTGCTCCCTTACTGTGACTAAAATATCACTCTTCCCTGGATCTGATTTCTTTGACTGGCCAAGATATTGATGGAGCTTACTTTGGGACAACATTTCCTCACCTCTTTTTGATGACTTATGGACACCTGAAGCTGCAAAAGCCAACACAGAATTATGTTCCAAGGGTATTCGGTTTTAAGATCCACAGGACTTGAGATTGAAGGTCCTCTGTGAAATGTGATGAGATTAAATAGTTTGTCAGTAAATGGTTCTCACCTGACATTTATGTACAATTCATCAAGGTAGAACCAGGAAATGTTGAGGAGTTAATGTCCAAAATTGTTTCATTGATGAAAAAAGTAACTGTCGCCGGCCAATCTCCCCCCCTTGATTTCTTTTGTAATCTTATTACTTCTTCTTCCACTTCTATTGACACCTGATTTTTCATGTAGTCTTGGCTCTGCGAATCCATTTCTCTTGCTGCTGCAGTACTTGCTACGACAGTTTTCCAACGAGGCATATATTTGGATTTTACATTAGGATACTTTAGTGTTTTGCTCCACTTTTATTAGGACCAATTCCAGATGGGATTCATAATGGTTCCTCGCTGACAAGACTTTTTAATTGTTAAAAAGAAAAGAAAACTACTTTATTATATATATATATATACTATCAAATAATTACGTATCTTGCTATTAATTAAGGCTCTGTTTGGAAGGCCTCCAGGTAATTGAATTTGATGTAATTATTAGGGTAATAATTACTAACCTAAAAACTACACAGCCTCGTAATTATGATGACTTGTTTGTTTGCCATAATGTAATTATAGTGTAATTACAAGTGTACTCACAAGGTTATTAGTTAGATGTAATTGGTGAACCACATACTATTGGGAAGCCATGGCCTAAGTTAATGGCGAGTCGCATTAAAGTTGCTACTCCGTACAGACCCAACATGGGGTGGGGATGTTAGTATGAACTTGACACTTAATGTGCAGTATAAGGGCAATGAAACAATGTCAAGTATGGCGGATCCTACAATAGAGGTACTGAACCTGGTGTGAAGGACAAGGGTGGGGAAGGCATAACTATCCAAGGTAAGCGTGATTGGATTGGGCCGTTTGATGCCACCAAGCTAGCTGCGAAGGGGATGAACCTATCGTATATCTCTCCTAAAATACAAAAGTGGGAGGTGGTAGTTCAACTGTCAAAGGATGTGAAGGCGGATAATGGAGTGTGGGCAAAAACAATTATGTTGTATGTTGTTGGGAATACACCTTCCATTGGGGTAGTAGAACGGTTTATTGGAAGTTAGTGGAAGTTTATTTAGAATCCCAAGGTGTTTTTGCACAAGGATGAGTATTTTGTGGTGAGGTGCAGTAGCATTGATGAGGATGAGGAGGAGGAGGTACTGTTTAAGGGCACATACAATATGTTCAATAAGCCAGTGACCATTAAGCCCTAGGCACCTGATTTTAATTTCAAGGAGGACGTCTTACGCACTATCCCACTCTGGGTGAAGCTCCCGAACTTGCCCCTTAATTGCCGGACTGCTACAACTCTTAGTAAGACTGGGAGTGGACTAGGTAAGCCACAGTGTGCAGATGCCTATACTTCCAATATGGAATGGATATCATATGCTAGACTGTTAGTAGAAATTGATTTAAATCGACAGATGCAAGGGAAGATTAAGCTTCAGGACTCTTTCGGGGGTGGGGGTGGAGGTGGGGGGTGGTAAGGAACAGGTTCAGGAGAACCAACAGTGGTCTATTACGGTAGGGAACTCTGCTAGAAGAGTAGCTTAGCCTGCACTGTAGGTAGTGCGTACTTCTAATTATTTTGAGACCTTGGACTATTATTATTACTATATATAAGAGGCTATGGAAGCAACTGTTCGTCAACATGCCTGCTTCCCTCGCCAGGGGGTAATATGAGTATTTTCTTTATTATTATGCTTGATCATTATTATACCCAGCTGCTTTACAGTTGTACATTCTTATCGTTTGACATAAAAATCCGTTTATATATATATTTTTTTACCATTGCCTGAGCCGAAAAGTGCATTGACTCCACCTTTTCAATTTTGCTTTGCATTTACTTCATTGTCAATAGATATGGACCCCACCTTAGTAATTCCATTCCTTTCTTTAATTTTTTGCCTCACAAATGTTAATTACTCAATTTATAAATTGAATATTACAAAATATTACGTACTTAAATTTGTTCAAAATTTGTTGTTGTCCTCTCTATTTTAATTTATTTGTCTTACTTTCCTTTTTAATTTATCGTATATTCAAAGATTACGTTGAAGATACTATAAATTATTATAATTAACAACTTAAAATATTATAAATTACAATAATTAGCAACATAAAATATTATAAATTACAATAATTAACAACTTAAAATATTTATACCATCTAATACGAGGCTACAAAACACTACTCTTCAACATACATGATATGTTTAAAAGTTCTATAAATCACAATAATTAACAACTTAAAATATTCTATTATATATTTCAAATAACGTTAAAAGTATTATAAATCACAATAATTAACAACTTAGAATATTTTTTTTAAAGAAAATAGAAAAAATTTAGTTGACTCTTAAAATTTTATCGGTGATACATGAATTTAAATAGATGGAACAATATATATTATTGAAAGTTATGTAAACCATACTATAATTAACAACTGAAAATACTTAAAAGAACATATAAGAAATTTGGTGGACTCTCCTGTGCAGTGTGAGCCATTGATAGAAAGAATGTTGGGTAGAGTAAGTTCTTGGATTGCAAAATTCCTAACATATGTAGGAAGGACTCAATTCCTAAAAAGTGTTCTTTTTGCAATCCAAACTATCTGGGCGAGTGTTTATACTGACTAAAAGGATACTACAACTTATTCAAATGATATGCATGAGATTCTTATGGAGGTCGACTGAGATGTCCAAGAAGGATTTGGTGGCCTGGGATCATGTCTACTCACCCATGATGTCTGGGGGAGGGGGTTGAATCTGATTAATGTAGAGATATGAAACAAAACAACAATATGTAAATTGTTATGGGAACTTTGCCAATCTAAAGAGACATTATGGATGGTATGGGTGCATAGATATTCTGTCAAGGGTGGAGATATATGGAAGTGTGAACCTAAGGTGGCCTGATGGATGATTCAACAAGTATTAAAAGCCACAATACATGCAGAGAATGCTGGGATCACTATGACAAAGTTCATGGGAATGCAACAGTTTTTCATTAAGAAGATGTATTACCTATTAATAAGAGTATTCCCCAAAGTCAGTAGGAGAAAGTTGGTGTGCAACAACAGAGGATGCCCCAAGTGGAAGTTTACCCTTTGGCTAGCCATAAAGGAAAGGTTATAGACTTGATCAATGGATGAGTGATATTGATGAGGTCTTTCCATTAGCCAAGAATGATGAGGAATTTATTCATCATTTATTCTTTAGCTGTCCAGTAACTAGACGTGTATGAGAAAGATTATTACAGTGGTAGGGTATTACAAGATTGAATTAAGGTTGGATGGATGAAGTGCAAGGGGCTCAGAGGCATTGCAAAGGGAAAAGTAAAAGTGCTAGGGTATACAATATGGTGTTAGTTGTTGAAGTGTACTAGGTGTGACATGATAGGAACCTCAAAGTTTTTCAATATTCTACAAAGCCACAACATGTTATCGTCAAGCAGATTGTACAAGAGGTGTTTCATAAAGTTAGTAGTGTACCTGAGTTAGCATCTTACATGATTAAACTGGATTGTTATCAAGTGTGATGTTATGTTTTTATGAAGAATAGATGATAGGAGGGCTAGGTGAGCCTGAAGGGTGCATTCAACATGGGTTAATACCAGCCAGTGCAAGTCCTAATCTGCTAGTAGTTTTTATGTTGTTTTTCTAATTTTTGAGTTGTAAAGTTCACTTGGTAAATAATATAAGTTGCTTACAAAAAATAATAATTTATATTTTCAAATTAATATATTTTAATTAAGTTAATCATAAAAAAATTAAAGTACACAATTTCTATGAACATTATGAAATGCATGCTTGAAAAATTGATTAATATTATAAATATAATGTCATAAAATTATAAAAAACATTTGACAAAAAGATAATCTATCAAGTCTAACTAAAAAACATGTTGCTGTGAATACTCCAAAAACAAATGAAATCGAAAATATAATAAGTTCTAAATTCAAAACAATTTTTTAAACATAATACTCTTATGTCAAATTTCAACATAACATACATAAATATTATTTTAAAAGAAAAGGAAAATGTAAGTCCATAACCTTATTCAACAATGAAATCTACTTTAATTTAAAAATTCGAACACCAACAAAATTATACGAATGAAAAAGATAAAATAAAATAAAATAAGTATAAAAATTGTGTGGAATCACGTGAAATAAAGGTTGAGAATGCAAAGAAAATGAAATATACATAATATAAAATTAAAAAAATATTTTTAGAAATAATTAGAATAATAAAAAAAAAAGAATTTAAAATAATAAATTAATTAAAACGAAAAAAATAAAAAAATAGAAATAGAAGGAAGAAAATTAAAAGTACTCACCTAGTAATTATACCATGTAATTATCAGCAATTCAAAGCCCCTCCTTCCCCCTTTGAATTGGAGAGTATGGTTACCCATGTCAATTACACTCAATTACCTGCTCACCAAGTAATTACATGGCCAACCAAACATGGCAGACAGTGTAATTATACTCAATTACACCAAATTCAATTATCAGGGTGGTTTTCCAAACATGCACTAAGAGTTTCCTACCATATATTGAGTAGGATACACCTAGATACATGCATTTTTTTGCTATCATATACATTAAAATAGGGAGAGATGTGAGCAAGATAATATTGTATTCCGAATACATGCGAATCACACTGGATATATGTATATGTATGTAACCGGGTGTTGTCAAAGACAATATGGGTGCTCTTATTATGGCTTACTCCATTCTCTTGGGTGTCTGGAGGGAGGCGAGCGAGCTAGTCATGTATTTTAGATACATATGAGAGAGTGCAAGTGAGATGGGAGGGAGATCAGCGAGACTTGTTACGTATCCTAGATATATGCGAGTCCACTTGAATACAATGTATATAAATTAGGTACACCTAATTTGACCTTATGTATCCTCATATACATGTATCTAGGCGTATTTGAACGCACTAAAATCTGGTAAGATTCATAATATTACAAAATAGAGTGTATCTAAGTAATTAACTCTTTGATAACACTCAAATCGCCCTCCAAAACCAATTAAAAGAGTGAGTGATCGTCGTCGGTAAAAAATCCAACGAAGAATCGAGGTCGAATCCCATAGAAAATGATATATCGTAGAGAATTCCTTATCAAGAAATTTGGACTTTAAATTAGCTGATTTGTACTAATAAGAAAATTGGGTGGATGGTACCACCAACTTTACATAAAACTTTGCTTATCAATGGTCATAATTAAACTAAAATCGAAACGAAATCAATATTTCACAAGGAATCTAGGGGGATTAGAAATCAATGTCACATAGGGGTGACGTGCTGCTCTACAGTGATGAACATTAATAAATAAGCTAAGTCTTCGTCATTGACGCTAATCCTCTTTCGATATCAAAGCATTATGCATAGTACATTCTTTCGATCTCATTTATATGCCATTTCTAAACAACCAAATACCTTACTTTACTCTCTCTTTCAAGAATATGGCAAGTAGATCCGACCCATAAACTATTTTTCTAGCAAGCCATAGACATCAAACCTAAATTGCTAGTATTGAACTAATTACCCACTCTAATTAATCTCTTTCGAGCATCAATCGGAGATCGAAAGTATGAAATAAGTTTGCAACCTTAACCCATATTTAATCCGATGGTAATTATACCAAATTTATGCATGAACAACAACAAAACAAAGCATAGCTCAATACCAACTACATTAAATCAACACCCAACCCCATTTGAGCACCCCTAGATCTTGGGGTTTTAGCCACCTATCACAAAAAGTAAAGAAAGTATATCTTTCATGAAAGCATCCATGGGTAACTTGAAATCAAGAAATTAAGAGTAAGCCCACTTTGGATTTAACTTCAATTTATCAAATTGAAGCTTTAAATTGTAAAACACCCAAAAACTAGAAAAAATATTCTTTCAATGGTAAAGTATTCTCACTTTTCAAAACTCTTAAAACTCACTCTATTAACTTACTAATCGAACTCATCAAAATCTGCAATTCCCTTACAATTTTTACTCTTTGGGCTATTTATAGTTTCCCAAAATTTGGCCTAAAAATCTACTATATAACTGATTCAGCGACATTAGTGGGGGTTTGCCAAGCCTGATCGGCGACTCGCCCTTCGCTCCTCAGATCACCTTGTGATGCTCTAGGCTTACGATGTTTGAACCTCAGCTGGCGAACTTGTTTGAGTAAGCCTTTCACATTTGGCGAATCTCCGAATACCACCTTAGTCCGCCGTTCGAGCATTGAATCTTTGTCTTGCACACTGTCACTTTACGCGATGTGCGTTAGGACCACCGTTCTAACTCGGTGCATCACCTTTTTTTCTGGAGTTCGCCGACCCTCTTTGGTAGACACAAATGCTATGCATTGTCAATTTGGGCGAGCACTACAACAAATATGATATATAGCTACGAAATTATTAGCTACGACATTAAATTCGTCACTAATTGTTCGCTTTTAGTAACAAAAATTACTTTTCGTGCTGAAATATATGAAACACATACTTTTAGTGACGAAACATAAAAATCCGTAGCAAAAATTCGTCCACTAAAGTTTCCCACCAAAAAATTATTTTGCGCCATTTGTTAAGTAGTGTTAGTCACAAATTTAAAGTTATCGGTGACACATTATTTCGTCACTAATACTGTATCTAATTCATGACAAATTATTTTTTGTCTTAAAATTTATTGATTTTTGGAACCAAATTTTTTTTATCTAAAAAAATATGTTGTTACAATATCGACAAATTAGAGTTCGTAGTTAAATATTATAAGATTTGTCTATAAGAATTTAGATTTTATTATGATATTTATTTTCGTCACTAATAGTATAAATAATTGGTGACAAAGATTTTATTGTCTCTAATCAATCTGTGATTTAGTGACAACAAAAAAATTGTCATAAAATATGTAAGGTGTTAAATAGAGACGACTTAAAATTTGTAGTGAATAATTTAACTATTTTCTACGAAAAAAATTCATAGCTAAATACAATTA
>JAJOOO010004819.1:0-41140 GCA_029582685.1 Solanum piurae | reverse complement strand
AATTTTCAAACTCATGTAATATTCTTGCAAAATCAATCAACCCAAATAAATTGTAGATACATTTACATATATTTATATCATCCCAAAAGATTTTGGATGAAATTTGAGAAAAATTGATAAAGATGGAGGTGGAGGTGGTAACAATGATTTCTCGTACGACAATGGTGAAAAGGATGGAGGCCCGACGAATTCACCTTGTGAGGAAGATAAAAAAAATAAAAAAAGACCCACAATGTATCCCCTAATATTTTCCCCAAATCAAGCTTTCATAAAAAAAATTAGGGTTGCAAAAAGATTGAAGAAGAAAGGATGAAGAAGAAGGAGAGAAAGCATTTAAAAAAAAAATTAATTGGTGAAACACATGTGTCAAGCGCGTGTGCCTCACCACAATGCAGATGGCTGGTTATCACGTTTTAAGGGGGTATTTAATCCATTTTAAAATAGTTTAAGGGGGTAATAGGACCCCCATAAAGTATATGTGTGTAGTTGAAAATATGAATATAGATGGGGGATATTTGACCATTTTCTCTTTTATAAATGATTAGACAAAAATATAAATTATCGTGTTTCATTTGCCTAATGAGTTTAACGTTCAGAATTGATTTCTCATACAATCACAAGGTCACTTGCTTTATTTAAGATAACTTCAGATATTTATCCATAATAAATATATCAAATTACTTTTTAAAAAAAAATTTAGACTGACTGCAAAAATAAAGTTTTTTCTTTAACTTTGATTAGAAAAAAAATAGTATTCTACACACGTACTTTCCAAGAGTAAAAAATTGGAACTTTTAACGTGTAAAGAGTACAGTAATATTGACATTTACACTGATTTTTGTCATATTTGCTGGTTTCCTTGATTTTGACTGATTAAGGTTCACACTTTAATAGGATTTTAAACCTTTCTCATTATTTGAAATCATTAATAATCAAGTTCCTATCTACTATGAAGTCAATTTCTTTTTCGTTTTTTCATTCGATATCTGGTATTCGCATTAGGATCCAACTAATTCAAATTCACGCAAAGGAAAACACCCTACCAAGATTTATTTTTCATACCTAAAGCTCAAAATCGAGATCTTTGATTAAGGGTAGAGGAATCCTATTCTTCCCACCACATCCTTTGGCGGTATCTACTTCAAAGTTATACTCCCTCTATTTTAATTTATATGATTTACTTTCCTTTTTGGTCCGTTAAAAAAAAGAATGACATATTTTTATATTAAACAACAGTTTAACTTTAAAATGACCATTTTACCCTTAATAAAATGATTTCTAGTCAAACGAATATCTATCATTATTTCAGACCATAAATTTCAAAAGTTTTTTTTTCTTAAACTTTGTGTCAAGTCAAACTAACTCATATAAATTAGAACGGAGGGAGTAATCTTTGGTCAAACATGAACATCTCACAACATTTATTAAATTCCCATTGGAAAAAAGATGATAAAAGAATATAGCAAGTGTTGCAAGTTGTTTATAAATAGCTTGATTATTATACAAATTAAAATAAGTGCTTTCTAGTCTCCTTCAACAATATAATAGCCTCTTTTATTTTTGTTTGTTTTTTTGTGATTCAAAGAGTAGATCTATGCTCAACTGAATTCGTTAAACCATTTAAGAAGTTAGTCAGTTTGGTTCAAATCACGAATTTCTTGAGAAAAAAAAATCCTTGACAAGATGGAGAAAAGCTATGTTCTTTTCCTTATCTTATTAGTATTTCAAGAATCAATTTTTTCACTATATGCAACTTCCACAAATGAAACAGACATGGAAACTTTGTTATCTTTTAAGAAACTCATTACAAATAACTCTTCTTTCCTTTCCAAGAATTGGACATCAAATACTTCATTTTGCTCATGGTTTGGTATCACTTGTAATCCACAAAACCAAAGAGTCATAGCTTTAAATCTCCCAAACATGAATCTTCAAGGCAAAATTTCACCCTCAATAGCTAACTTATCCTTTCTTACTATACTTAACTTTAGTAACAACATTTTTCATGGCACTCTTCCTTATGAACTTGGAAATTTGCCTCTTTTGGAAGTCATTGATGTTCATAACAATCAACTAGAAGGAACTCTTCATCCTTTTGTTGGTAACATTACAAAGTTAGAGAGATTGAGGTTAGATGGAAATAAATTTAGTGGTAAAATTCCATCTGAGATTGGCAATCTAAGCCAACTTGTTGAGTTAGATTTGTCACATAATCAGCTTACAGGTTCAATCCCTGGATTGATCTTCAGCATGTCGTCGTTACGTGCTGTGTATTTGGTTAACAATAGTCTTTCTGGTTCATTCTTGGTTGATGAAATGAAGGGTGTGATGAATCTTGAAGTTATAGACCTTAGTTATAATCGAATCATCGGTGAGATTCCTTCAAGACTATGCCAATTCAGTAAGCTAACAACTCTTGTTCTGTCTTACAACAATTTAACAGGTCAAATTCCGAGAAATATTGGTTGTTTATCAAGGCTTGAGAGTTTTTATATAACTCAGAATGCAATAAGTGGTACAATTCCACTTTCATTGAGTAATATTTCCACATTGCAATCTCTTGGTTGTGTGAACAACCATATAAGTGGTACAATTCCTAAAGAATTAGGAAATTTACCAAACTTGAAGATGTTGGGATTTGATTTCAATAATCTTACTGGTGTAATACCAGAATCTATCTTCAATATATCTTCTTTGGAGTACATTGCTTTCAGTGATAACGATCTCTCGGGGCGAATCCCAACCACTCTTGGACTTAAACTTCCAAACCTTAAAGGAATTTTCTTGCCAGATAATCAACTTGAAGGACAAATCCCAATGTTTATCACAAATGCTTCTAACCTTATTGAGCTAGAGCTGTCCTATAACTTGTTCACAGGCATAGTTCCAAGTGATTTGGGAAATCTACGCCAGCTCGAGTTCTTGAATCTTGGTGGTAATCAGCTTACAAATGAACCAGGACAAAAAGAGCTTGGATTCTTGAACTCTTTGATGGATTGTAGGAGGCTGCAGTTTCTGATATTGGCTAACAACCCCTTGAATGGCGTCTTGCCTGATTCGGTTAGTAATCTTTCGTCTACTATTGAAATGTTTAACATAGAGAATGGTCAGATAAATGGACAAATTCCAAGAGGAGTAGGCAATATAAGCAGCATGTTATCGCTAGTCTTGAACGGTAACCAATTGACAGGAACCATTCCACCAGAGATTGGTGAGCTAAAGCAACTCCAGAGGCTTTATCTAAGCAAAAACAAGCTACAAGGTTCAATTCCAGAGGAAATATGTGACTTGGTAAACTTGGGAGATACATTTCTACACGAAAACGAGCTCTCTGGGGCTATTCCAAGTTGCATTGGAAAACTCACTAGGCTGCAAAGGCTTTCATTTGGCTTCAATAAGTTCACCTCAAGCCTACCTTCAAGTCTATGGGAAATGGATAGCCTGATTTTTCTAAACGTGACGCGAAATTCAATACAAGGGGAACTTCCTATTGACATTGGAAAATTGAAATCTATTGAAGGTATAGATTTTTCAAGCAACCAACTTTCCGGTGTGATTCCAAGTACATTCGGAGACCTTATAGGCCTGAGGTATCTTTCACTCTCAAACAACTCGTTACGGAGTGCAATTCCTTCATCATTTGGCAGTTTGTTAAGTTTGGAGTTGTTGGATTTATCTTCAAATGAGTTATCAGGAAACATCCCAAAGTCCTTAGAAAAACTTCAGTTCCTTAAAGAAATCAATCTTTCCTACAACCATTTAGAAGGTGAAATACCTACTAGTGGTGTGTTTGCAAACTTTTCTCCTCAATCTTTTGTTGGAAATAAAGGTTTATGTGGAAAACCTATATCAGAAGTTTCTCAATGTGCTACGAATAGTGCAACGAAACGATCAAAGTTTAGAAAACATGTGCTAGTAGTTGTCATTCCTGTGATTGCATCAATTCTCCTCATATTTGTTGTTCTGTTCGTATGGATTAAGCTAAGATCAAGAAGAACAAAACTTCAAGACCATGATCAAGAGTTAACAGAAATCACAACACACCAGTTGATCACATACCGTGAACTTCAACAAGCAACGGATAGTTTCAGTGGCTCTAACATGATTGGTTCAGGAGGTTCTGGTTCTGTTTACAAGGGCATATTGGCTAACGGAACAATGGTCGCGATAAAGGTTCTAAATATGCAAAATGAGGAAGGATGCAAGAGGTTTGATACCGAATGTCAAGTGATGAGAAGCATTAAACATAGAAATCTTGTCAAGGTGATCACTACATGTTCCAATCAATACGTTAGAGCCATCGTTCTCGAGTATATGCCAAATGGAAGCCTTGAAAGTTGGTTGTATGGTAAGGAACATCAAGTCTTAGACATGTTTCAAAGAGTCAGCATAATGCTTGATGTTGCAATGGCATTGGAATATCTTCACTATGGTTATGATACACCTATAGTCCATTGTGACTTGAAGCCTCAAAATGTTTTATTAGATGGTGATTTGGTGGCACATGTTGGTGATTTTGGCATTTCAAAGATTTTAGGTGAAAACAACTCCATGGCACAAACTAACACATTGGGCACTATTGGCTACATTGCACCAGGTAAACATTTCTTCTCTGACTAATCGGTCATTCTTCTCTTGCTCAATTAAGTTGACTTCGGTGCTACTTACTATGCCTGAATCTAGCTTCACTAACGCTTGGCTAAGTCTTGAACCTTTGAGCTGACCGTTCACTTTCTTAGTAGCAAAAGGGCTTCTCTTTGCCCCTTTATTGGTTGTATCAACTAAACTGCCCTTCCATATAGATTGTCGTAGCATGAACCTATTAATAGATTCCTAGCTTCCTATTGATCTTGAAAATTTCTAGCTTAGTTATTTTTTTTGTTGAGAATTATCTTTTTAATTGGACCTGACCCACTTTTATACTTATCCTACAAGTGCTATTGGGGACCCACTCAAAAAAAATACTTGAACTAAGAAAAGTCCACCTCTTATATATTACGGTAGAATCAACTGGATTTTACTTATATCTACTGATAGTATAGAAACTTTTTACACTATCATTATATTTAACTCATTATAACATATTAATTTACTTTTCCTTTGTGTGTTTTTAGAGTATGGCTCAGAGGGAATAGTGTCCACGAGTGGTGATGTTTATAGTTATGGCATAATGTTAATGGAGATATTGACAAGAAGAAGACCAACAAATGAATTTTTCAATGAAAACATGAACTTGAGGCAATGGGTTAGTGAATCATTTCCAAGTTCTTTGAAGACAATTGTTGATGAAAATATTTTATTTGGAGAAAATGAGATTTTCATATTTAGTATGATGGAGTTGGCTTTGGAATGTACAAAAGAAAGACAAGAAGAGAGGGTAAATATGAAAGATGTAGTGAATAGACTTGGTAAAACTAAAGAGGACCTCTTCTTGGAAACAAAGAAGAAAAAATCTTATGAGTAATTTTTTTATTTATTTTTTTAGTTTATGGTTTTGTTAGAAGTTACATATCTGATCGCTCGATAAAAACTATATTCAATATATGTATATTGTATACACTAATTATACATATATCATATATTTATCATTTTTTTTTCTGCGGACGGCTAGTTATTGTAATTTCTCTTATATATTTTAGCCATTTATTGGCTAGTTATAACCTATTGACTGATCTTTCCCTTTTACCAACTTTTGGTTCTTTTTATAAATTTGATGTCGATAAATTTGTGATCTAAAAAATAATTTTGATCAAGTTGAACCTTTTGAGGATTTTTTTTTCCTTTTCTACTTTGTATTTATGAGATTCTTCTCCCTCAACCTGAGGCTTCGATTTTGAGTCTCGGAAACAAAGAATTAATTTTGGTTCACTTGTAAATTTATGAATTTGAAACAATAAACAGCGAAATCAACATTTTACTTAAATATAAAACAAAAATTCTATCTTTTAATTAGTTTTTTAAATAGAGATTCAAGGAAAACATCTATTATATAGAAAAAAGATGACATTATGAGTAGTTTTTCATTCACAACATTAATTAATGATATCACATTAATTAATTAATATTCTAATTTATCTTCTAAGCTCCAATTTTGCAATAATCGCCAAAACAATCCTTCATGCAACCTTTCCATTGTTTGTCATCTGTACAAAATAAATATGTTAGTGAATTTAAAAGAAAAAAACGTAATAATAAGAAATATAAAAAATGATTTCAAGACATGATCCGTTACGATTTGAATAAATGAAAATGACTAATTCACTCATAGATAGATCTAAAACTTGAAATTTATGAATTTCTATAACAATATCAAATTAAGGATTGATTTATGTTAACATTTCATTTTTAGGCCAATAATTTGATTTCGACCCAATTTTCTTATAAATTGTGCAAATATAACCCTTAGAAAGTTATCCTTCAAGACAACGTATAACAATCTACTATTTCTCACAAGATTTTTCAATTTATTCAAAAGGAATCTTTTTGAGCATGGTCTAAAAGGTCCATTAGTAACAAGAAAAATAAAAAGAGGGCCATTTACTACTCCATATAAATTATTGAACCAAGTAATTAATATATAATAATCAGATCAACCAATTAAATTTCAAGCTGAATATTCATGAATTTCTCAAAACATATAGAGTTCGAACAAAAAATATTAAACTCAGATGAATCGTACCCCATACTATAGATCTGCCCCTATCACATAACATCTATAACTAGTCCTAAAACATAAACTTCCCAAATATTGAAAATTCTTAAAGATATATACAAGAGAATGAAAAATGACACGTCATACGTTAATCCCAAACAGAAAATAATCTTCTATGATTAGTTACAACTCGACTAGAAAAAAAAATCAGATAAATTTTTTATACATTCTACTTATTGATCTTCTTTAAAAAGACCATACATATAACTAAAAGAACATCCGTAACGGAACATAAAAATCTATTCAAACCCTCCCTCCCCCACCTCCAAAAAAAAAAAAAGTGAAAAAAGAATGTACCTTTGATTAAACTTGCACACTTGTCAATTGAACAACCAAGATTGCAATAATCCATTGGAGAAAAAACATTATTAAGAGAAGAAACTTGACATTCTCTTCCACATGATATATAACACCCAGGATTTTGGAAACATGCTTTAATACAATCCCTAAAACATTTTTGATCCAATTTACAATTAACAAATTGTGAATTAGAGATCAAAATAAGTCACCATTAATTTCATAAATGAAATAATATTTGCCATATTTTTTTTTGTTAACTTGTTTGTTCTCACTTTATGTTTTTGAGTGCCTTATAATATATAGATTTGAGTCATTAATTATATGTGACTTATATAATTGTTGTTGATCTTGCATTATATTACCACTATCTTTTTATATGGAAATTAAATTAAATATATTTAAAATAATTGACTTTTTTTGGTATATATCATATATATGAGAATGAAAGGATATTTATTTAAACAGTCAACATATTTGTAAGAGCATCAAATCTATTACTCCTATTATTTATATATATGTGGAAATTAAAGGATATATATTTAAAACAGTTGATATATTTGGAAAAGCAATAACTTTGGTATATACATATCATCACATGATTATTTTAGGATATATATTTAAATAATTGACATAGTTGTAATAAGAGCAACAAATCTGTTATATACATATTATGGAAATTAAAGGATAATTATTTAAACAGTTGACATATTTGTAAGAGCAATAAATCTATTATAGTAATTAATATAGATTTGAAAAAATAATTATAAGATGTAGCTAGAATGAAATGATTTGATTTATTTACTTAAAGAGAAGACTAGTCATAAATTGGAGTGAATGGTTAGAGGTCTCGAATTTGAGTTTTAAATATAAAATAATCCTCCCAATTCGCATACCGAACGAATTGATATACATAGTTTAAACTTCAAAGTCTTGCATATAAATATTTCAATAATTTTAAAAAAATATTTTATATGAATGATAGGTGAGGCTACTATATTTAAAAAAAAATGCAACATACAAGTAAATATATAAAAGCATTTTAAAAAAAATCATAGATTTTATTTAAATGTAACGTGAGAAATACGTATTTTCAGTTAAAAAAAAAACCTATAATTTATTATGTATTTATTTACTTAGGTATGCTTTCATATCTAGTTTGTTAATGAAAAAATTATTTGTATTAGCAATCGACAATCATATACTATTCTTTAATTTTATATAGTCCTACTTTGAAGAAAATTGCATAACATAGTAAAATTTTGTAATTTTGTAGCATATATATACGGTTTACCTATACATGTGTTTGTGTATCTAAAAACTCTAGCTACATGTCACTGTCCACACATATAGTTAACCACATATACGTACATATACAG
Organism: Solanum piurae; assembly: GCA_029582685.1. NCBI lineage: Eukaryota > Viridiplantae > Streptophyta > Magnoliopsida > Solanales > Solanaceae > Solanum > Solanum piurae. The sequence continues at coordinate 32,752 of JAJOOO010004819.1, read as the reverse complement.
TTGACCCTACATACACATACATATAGTTACAATCAAATATTGTATTCACATTTTCAATAAGGATGAGATATTTTATGCGTGTTGTTACATATATTTTATTACATTTTGAAATCTAACATTACTACATGTTCAAATATAGGGAAATCTCAATATTTTGTTTTTGCAAAAATTGAATGTGCTATTTATGAAATTTTCTGTATTTTTAATGAATTTATAACATTATAAAGAATTACGTTTAAATTTAAAAAATTCATTTTATAATATTTTCTAACTTTAAAATGCCACTTCAACTTTTCTTAATTTATTATTTTTTTAAATTTTTTTTTTTATTGAATATTAATCTAAATTTAGATTCTAGAAACACTTGTATTATTGAAATGTTGACAATAGTTTCCTCTTAAGCTCTAATTTTTGCTATAATTGTTGGAACAATCATTTGAGCAATTTTTCCATTGTTTGTCATTTTCACGAAGCAAATAAATACATAAAATAAATATGTAAGTAGTAAACTAAAAGGAAAATCAAATAAAAATAATAACAATAAAGATACGACGAGGAGGAAATGATCTCATATGATCAATCATAAGCTGAATAGAAAACATTATTCTAAAAAGAACGTAGTCCTGTATTTTATTTATCGATTCATTGAGTTTATTTTTACTGATCTCCTATGAAAAACATTATGTACAAGACTGGACGAACATTTATAACATGCTGTAAAAATGATATTCCCGAGATATAAAAAATTCTTTAAGATCTATTCAAATCCAAAAAAAAAGTTAAGTAGAAAAAATGATCTTAACCACCAATACTTGCTACAGAGTGGGGATATATTTTTCATTTTTAATTAAAAATCTCGAGTTTAAGCCGTGAGAAGAGAGTCTTCTCTGATAACTAAGAACCCTTTACCCCAAAAAATTTAACTTTTAGCGCAAATTCAAATTAATCAGAGAATCCAAAGTGAATGTACCAGACATCATACCAACAATTTTTTTTTTAAAAAAAAGCGAAAAAACAACTCTATAAAAATCTCTTATATTTTGTTTATTGATCTCCTTCGAAAGGGGCTAAACAAACATTTGTAATGGATCGATATAAAATCGATCTCCCAACCCCAGTCATGTTTATTCTTATCATTCCCTCTTGCGAGTGAAAAACACCACATGACTCAAATAACATTGGAAAAAAAGTCTGAAAAATACTCTAACTTTGGCCGAAATTATTGTTATGATATCAAACTTTATGGAGAACCTTTTACCCCTGCACTATTTAATAGTGTATTTTAAAGGTATATATGTGCCGACGTGGACACATTACTATTTATAATGATGCAATATTTATGATGTCCACGTAGACATATATATACCTTTAAAATACACTATTAAATAGTGCAGGGGGTAAAAGGTCCTTTCCAAAGTTTGGTAATGTTACAACAATTTCGATCAAAATTCGAATATATTTCAGACCTTTTTTCCATAACATTTATAATAAGTCATAAAATCGATCTCACAAAAATTATTGCCTTCCATCCTAGATATATACAAGGTTGGGACAAAACTACAAAATTTACGAATAGATCAATTTATACTGTATAGATCTGCTCCCATCATATAATTAAAAAACATTTATAACGGATCATAAAATCATTAATTAATTATATAAATCCCTAAAAGAAGTTAAAAAGAAGAATGTGTATCTTTGATTAACCTTGCACATTTGGGAATTGAACAACCAAGATTGCAATAATTCATTTGATCATCATTACATACTTTCTAATAAACTAAATAACAGTCATGTTTTTGACCTTGACATCCTCTAATACACTCCTTAAAACAATATTCATCCAATTTACAATATACTAATTTTGAATTAGAGATCATAATTAGCATCACCATAGTTGTAATCAATGAAATAATCTCAATCTCTTTAGCCATATTTTATTTTGAACTAATTTATTGTTTTATGATTTGATGATCTGATGGCGCTTCTTTAATATATATATATATATATACATATATATAGAGAGAGAGACATTATTGATATTGCAAGAGTAAATAATCAAATTTGTCTAATTTGTTATGGAGGAGATTGCATTTAATTATTTTTTAAGAAACATTTAGTGTCTGGTACCTACTTATTTGACTAATTTGTTATGGAGGAGATTGCATATAATTATTGTTATGGAGTAATGATTTAACATTATAATGATCACGATTTAATTAATGTTTTAATCAACTTTTCTAATTTCATCTATTTTTAATGATTTAACATTACAAAGAATCATGATTTAATTAAAAAATTCATATATAATATTTTCTAACTGCAAAATGCCACTTCAATTTTTCTTAATTTCTTTTAGAAAAAAGGAAAAATAAATTGTGAATATTAATCTAAGTATAGAGTCAAGGAAAACATATATCATTGAAATACTAGCAATAATTTCATAATGTAGCTTTTGTTTTACAAAAAATTATAATCATAAAATAAAACTTTGAAGACTATCCTCTAAACTCTAATTTTTGCAGTAATTGTTGGAACAATCATTTATGCAACCTTTCCATTGTTTGTCATCTGCATATAAATATGTAAAATAAATAAGTTTGTCATCTGCATATAAATATGTAAAATAAATAAGTTAGGAGGAAAATGAAATTATAATAAAAAAATACTACGACAACGAGGAAATGATCTCATACGATCCGTTTTAAGCTGAATAGAAAAAAATAATATTCTATGAACACTCTGATGTTTTATCTTACGATCGATTGTGTGGTTATTTTTACGATGTAAGAAGAGCACCACATGACTCCAAGAATATTTGTTGTAATGCACCATAAATTAAAATCTATCTCTGAGAATCCTTAAGATCTATTTAAGATCGAAAAAATAATAATTTTAACCATCAATATAATAGTTGTGGTAGAATAGTAAATATTACTCCATCTCTAATTAAAGATCTTGAGTTCGAACTACGAGAATGAAGTCCTTTTGGTGATGAACACTTTACTCCCCAAAAGTGAGACTTTCCGATACGGATCTAATCTCCTAAGAAAGGATCATATGGCTAAACAAACATTTGTAATGGATCGACAACATAAAACCGATCTCTCAATCTCGTACCCTAGACATTGAGTTTATTCTTAATCGATCTTGTGGCGTAAAAAGTATATAACTCGAATAAAATTTATAATAAATCATAAAATCGATCTCACAAAACCCTAAATCAACAACAACAACAATAGCATATATAAATATTCATGCAATTTTACAAGTGAGGATCTGAGAAGAATAAGATATATGTAGATCATATCCTTATTTTTGTTGGGATAGAAACCTATTTTCGATAGATCCTCGATTCTAAAAAATGTAATCAAAGCAAAAAAAATCCCTAGAAGAAGTTGAAAAAGAAGAAGAAGAAGATACCTTTGATTAAACTTGCACATTTGTTAATTGAACAATCAAGATTGCAATAGTTCAATATTTGACTAGCATCCTCACATATTTTTTCACAAACTAAATAACAATCAGGTTTTTGACCTTGGCATCCTCTAATACACTCCTTAAAACAATATTCATCCAATTTACTATATACTAATTTTGAATTAGAGATCAAAATTAGCATCACCATAATTGTCATCAATGAAATAATTTCATTCTTTTTAGCCATTTCTTTTTTTGGACTAACTTGTTGTGTTGTGATTTGATGAACTGATGGTGCTTCTTATATATATATATACATAATAATTAATACATATTGATAGAGATAGATTATTAATAATGCAAGAGTAATGTTTAACTTGTTACAATATATGAATTATGCTTATATGTGTTGTACTTTGTATTTTAATATTTGTACTTCATTTTGGTAGCATTAAAGTTGCTCTTACAATGTTGACTTGTCTGAATTTATATTATTAATTTTGTTTGCTAAAAATAATATTACATATTTAAATATTTTTTTCCCAAGATGCAAAGGATAATATTACGATAATCTCCCTAATAAAGGTGACTCCATAACAAGGGGGGACTCAAACCCGAGACTTTTGTTAAGGATGAAAGAGTACTTACCACTTCATCACAATCCTTGTTGATAGTGTCCGAAATTTAATTGTCAATAGTATCGATGTCCCTTATTGATTTGAATTTTTTTAATCAATTAATTTTTGGAAAAAAAGGTAAAAAATATCCTTAAACTATGTGAAGTGAACAAAAATATTCTTCATTTATAATTTGGTCCAAAATTGTCCTTGCCTTCAATATTTGGTCCAACAAGAGCAATTTTAGATCAAAGTATTAACGATAAAGTCATTTCTGAATCAAATAATAAACTTAGAACATTTTTATTCATTTCACATAATTTAAGGATATCTTTAATCCTTTTCTGATTAATCTTTGACGAACTTGTAAAGAACTAGGCTCACGTATGTGAAAAATGGGCCTAAAGGCAAAAGTGGTAATAAACCTCCACATCTATTTTTTTTTAAATGATTTAACACTATAACGAATCACGATTTAATTATTATTTTCATCCACTTCTCTTAGTTTCTTTTTACTAAATTTGTAAAAAGACTAATTTCAAAAGTGTACTTAGTAAGTTAATAATAAAAATCTAAAAAATAAATCTATGATTTTTTTCTATTCTTTTTTTATAATAGTGCATCCCTCTACTTTGAAGTATAATTATATGTCTCATTGTATATTTATGACCAACAAGAGGAATCATATGCTCTTAGTATATGGTAGGCACAAAACACACATCATAAAAGTATAAAAATGGAACCACTTTTGACAAACATATCACATAAATGATAAAAACATACTTCAATAATTAAAGTTTTTTCTTTTGAAATGTCTGGGCATTATTCGAGCGTTATAAGCATTTTTAAATTTTAAATTAATATAAATAGTCGTTCATAAAAAGTATAAGAAATAAATATTTTTATCACCAAATGAGTAATTGTCTTTTCAAAATTCGGGTGATTTGTTGTCAAAATAATAGTTGTATTAGGGACCAAATATTTCCGAGTATTATTAAGTAGTATTATCTTTGTCCTAGTTCGAATTTCAAAAGTTAAATCTTTTAATTTTGACGGTGCATTTGGATATTGAACTTTTCAATTTTTCATTTTTATGTTAAAATGTTGTAAGTGAAATAATTATTAAAAATTTAAATTATTTAAAAGGTATAAAAAAAAATCAAGATCATTTGTTTTGCTTGAATTACTAAATTCAAATATTGTCACGTAAATTAAGATGGATCTGAGGGACTATTATTGACTTATATTAAAAAAAAATGCACTAGCATGTCACACAAGAAGCATTATTAATGGTACATTTGACACAACTATTTATGAGTTTGATTAGGTCAGTGGATTAAAAGTAATCGATTAGTATAAATAACACTTTTAAGTATTGTAATTGATTTAATTTTACCAATAAATAATTGTGTTTGAATAAGTATGTTGAAGGTGATGTACACTATATATACATTTTTAACAATATTTTCCATCCAAATATTCAGTTGGGAGCGTCAACCCCGAATAGACCCTGCAATGCTTAATCTTAATTTAATTGGGACTTCGATACAAATTTTAAACATCAAATGGGAAACAATAAAAAAAGAAGTGAAATATTAATATTAAAACATATAGTACCACTACAATATATTTACATAACTAGTGACGAAGAGCACGTGCAGTGCACGGGCCCAATATTTATTTAGAAGTTAATATTTAATTGATATTGATCTAATGACTTTAAGTTTTAATTTTGAATATTTTTTTTATATATATATATATATATGTATATGATAGTAAACGTTCATATTACTGTAAAAATATCGGATAAATATTATTAACTTTATAATTTTAAGTAATTTAGATTAAATAATTTAATTTTTTTTTATCTAAAATAAATTATACATATTTGTGTAGCAGTAAATCATCTCGCTCATTTTTTCTCAAAAATCTTATATTTGTGGACATTGTCCTTTATTTTCTAAAATTGAAGGACATATATAAAAATCATTGTTAATTCATTTGGTTGTTTTTCTCGTAAATCAAGTAAGTTATGCGAAAATTTAAGTATTGTTGCATTACTAATTTAGGTAACAATATTTTTTAAATTAGTTTAATTCTTATAATAGTATCTGCAATGTTAATCCCTATATAATTTGTCTTTTAACGAAGTTGTCCCTTAAGTATGAGCTTAGTTATAAAAAAAATACATTCTAATTTAAGTCTTTAAAATTTTATGAGTACAATAGAATTTCTCCATTTTAATTCATTTGTCTAATTTTAAGTATCTTAAGTATATCATATATAACTCATTATAAAAATTGAATAATTTAAATTTTGATTACCCATAAAAATATTTCATTATGTTTATTAAATTTCCAATAACATTGTGGAAATTTGTATAGTACAGTGATATTTTCTTACTTTTTTGGATAAAAATTTATGGGAAAATTGTATATAATAATAAATTATTAATTCAAATTAAATGCTATAAATATAGTTTGATTTAATTGTATCCCATAGGAAACTGTTGCTATTTCACCTCTCTCCTGGTGAATCTCGGTCGCCACTTTGGTTCCCTCCCTCGCCTCTCTCATTTTTTATACAAACGCAAGTGTATAAAATGCGTTTGTGTTTGTATAAAGCGAGAGAAATTTGTATATATACATATATTTTTTTTCCCCTCTCTCCCCTCTCCCAGATCTCGCTCGCTCACTCGCCTCTCTCACTTTATACAATTGATTTTTTTGTACATGTATATCAAAACAGATTATACAACGGCTTTCTTTTGTATATGTATAGCAAAATATACATATTTATGTTTGCTATGGAGCGCAATTATATAAATTTTGTTATAACATACAAATATGAATTTTGTGTTTGCTATATGTGAAAGTTGCTCTATAATTAATTAGTGCCAACATAAAGATAAAGGGATAAATTACTTTAAAATTGAAGATAAAGTTAAAGGGACAACATGCCAGCGGCCTTTTTATTAAAACTGAAGTAGGGCCCATACTTTGAAGATAAAAGTTAAAGTGCGCATAGAGGAATGAAATAGGAGTCTGGTTGTTTTGTCTGATTTGAAAAAGGTACATGTTCAATAGCACAAAGTACAATAGATTAGTAGCAAAATAATTACAAAATACCGAAAATACCCCTATGCCAAGCAGACATGTTGACGTGGAGGAGCTTGCTTGGTGCAAACTCCCACTTATATAATAAGAGAAAATAATACACTTATATCAATAAAATATAGAGGATATATATAATCTTCAAAGCTTTGTTTTTTTGATGTTAAGGTTTCATATTGATCGTCTATTTGGCATAGTACTCCCAATTTGTTTTGCTTTTCATTGACAAGAAAAATTAAGAAAAGTTGAAGTATGACATTTGACACTTGATATAATATTATGGATGGAAATTTTTATTATTATTCGCTTTAAGTTTATATTCACACGAATTTATTTTTCAAGTTATATCATATTAAGACTTAAAAACACATGTATCATGTAGATTTTAATTGTATCTTATAAAGTTCTTCATGTTCTTCTTTCATTTCAACGTAAGATTCGCCTAAGATATCATATCCAACTCCTTTTCAGAAGTTTGTCAGTCTAGAAATCTTTTGATCTTGCTTGAACTTTCCTCATCAGCCCGTCTTTCATCATAGCGTCACAAAATATACTTATTCAAAAATTACAAGGATAAAAAATTGAGTTTATTAATATTTGAAGGATTAAAAGTGGTAATATCCCTACAAAGAAAGAATGTTAAGTGTTTGTTTGAAACACTTTTTGTTTATTTCAAAAAATAGAATCTCAATTGAAGACAACTTTTGTTGTACTTTCTTAAAGAAAATTCTCAAAAAAAAGTTTAAAAACATATTCACCTAATTTAATTTGGACCCTCCATAGTGCCTATGTTAGTAAATTCATTTTCTTTAATTTTTCATTCCATATTCAATAATTTTTTTAGTAAAGTCTCAATTTAACGTTAAATATTCATATTAAAACTTTAATTAGTTTGATTATTCACTATATAAAGTCATTCAACCAAAAAAATATCCTAAACAAATAAAAACCGCAACACTCAAAATTCAAACTCAAAATATCTATCAACATTAATCGTGTTTATTCCTTCATCACATACATATAATACAACTTTTTATTCAGTGTACGATATTCATATTGAAATTTCAAACTTTTTTTTATCTAACATTCCATACTCATATAGAAGCTTTAATTAATCTAATTATATATTGGGCAAACCGATTTTAAAAAAAATAATCTTTGATAATTTCTTTATACGCTCAAAATACCAAATAGTTATTGCCTTCATTTCATATTAGTTGATCATTTTCCTTTTTACACGTATATTAAGAAATCATAAATAAGAAAATTTTACTAAATCACCCCTTAAAAAACTATTTGAGAATTTTACAAACAAATATGGATACTTTGAAAAAGAATTATCTGCAAGGGTAGTATAGGAAAAAATCAATTAATGATTTCTTAATTTAGTAAGACAATCAACTAATAGTATGAAATAACTACTTTTAATGAGATGATCAACTGATATGAAACGGAAGGAGTATTATTTAGTACCAGAAGCTAACCGCTATAAGTTCATTCTTTGGATCTCGCTTCAACAAAGGAATTTGAACCCGAGACCTCCCTAATTAATTATTTTTTAGCATAGAACTCGAACCTGAAACCTCTCCTATTTGGTTATTTTCAACATAGAAAATTCAAACTCGAAATCTCACATAATTGATTGTTTTTAGCATAGAAACTTGAACATGAAACCTCTCCTAGTTGGTTATTTTCATCATAGAAACTCGAACTTGGGACCTCTCCTGATTGATTGTTTTTAGCATAGAACTCAAACTTGAAACCTCTCCTAATTGGTTATTTTCAACATAGAAACTCAAACACGAAGCCTCGCATAATTAATTATTTTTAGCATAGAAACTCGAACCTGAATCCTCTCCTAGCTGGTTATTTTCAACATAGAAACTCGAGCTCGAGACCTCTCCTGATTGATTGTTTTTAGCATTGTACTCAAACCTGAATCCTCTCCCTGATTGGTTATTTTCAACTTAGAAACTCAAACTCGAAACTAATTGATTGTTTTTAGCACAGAAACTCGAACCTGAATCCTCTCCTAGCTGATTATTTCAACATAGAAACTCGAGCTTAAGACCTCTCCCAATTGATTGTTTTTAGCATAGAAATCCAAACTTGAAACCTCTGTTAATTGGTTATTTTCAACATAGAAATTCAAACTCAAAACCTTTCCTAATTGATTGTTTTCAACATAGAAACTCGAACTCGTGACCTGGTTATGTTTATTCCTTTATCACATACATATATGACATATAAAGAAAGCGAGTGAAGAGTATATACCTAAATCAAAGATAAATTGATGCCTCGATTCCATGTACTCAAAATTTGCCAAGTGTCCTTCTACCTGGCATCACCCCACCCCACCTAAAACACCCCACCCCACCAATTTACACAGCAAAGCATCAATCTTCTCAGCCATGGCGCCTTCATCTTCTCTCATTTCTCTCTAATTGATAGATTCCCTACATATAGCCTTATGCTTTCAATTTCTACAAGCTTTTATGGTAACAAATAACTAGTTTTTAATTTGTTTACATATCTATTTGTTATTTTTTTGGGATTTTTGGGTACTTAGAGATTAAAGATTCGATTTTTAGAGTCTTTCTAGGAGATTTAATACACGAAAGCTTGAATTTTGGTGGGTTTTTTCTGGAATTGAGAGATTCTTGAAAAGTTGGAAGCTTTGGTTGAAATCAGAATTCAAGCATTTTCTTTATAAGGTAATTTTACTGATTTTTCATGTTTATTTGATTCATTTAGTTAATGGGGTGTAAGGATATTGAATTGTTTGTTTAATATTTGGAGTTTTTTTTTGGATTGTTTGAGCTGAAAGATTGGATTTTTGTGGGTTTTGGGAATGAATCGTTTGAGTTATATATGAAAGTATTTTGTGAATTTCTTTTGGGGTTTGGTAATTATGATAGTACTGATGTGTAATGCTCATTTGGGTTTTTGATTTATTGCTGAATAGGGTTTGTAGAGTTTTGATTTGTTGGCTTATTATTTGATGTGTTATTGGATTGACTTGAGCTGAAGTTTGGTGATTTTTAGCTGTTGAATTCTGTTTAGTTTTATTTGTTGGGAGAATTCTTGAATTTGAAGTATTTGGTGAATATTTCTAGGCTATTGATCATTCTTGGTGGACATGGTTGTTAACTTGCTCGAATTTTCAAGTAGCTGAATTTGGGAGTTTTTGAGGTGTGATTTTTGGAGTATTATGAGTTCTGATACTAACTCCGAATGTTTGGATTCTGACTGCTAAGTGAGAGAGCAGCAAGCTTTGTAACACTCCATGGATAGTCCCACAATGACCAACCCTGGCTCAGTTTCTAGTTCTAACGATGACACTCTACGTGTTAAGTTTTTGTGTAGTTTCTCAGGAAGTATATTGCCCAGGCCACAGGATGGGAAGCTTCGGTATGTGGGTGGTGAGACAAGGATAGTGTGTGTTCCGCGTGATATTTCTTATGAGGAACTCATGGCTAAAATGAGGGAGATCTATGAGGGGGCAATGGTACTGAAGTATCAGCAGCCTGATGAGGATCTTGATGCTCTTGTCTCAGTAGTGAATGACGATGATGTGGTCAATATGATGGAGGAATACGATAAGTTGGATTCTGGTGATGGATTTACTAGGCTCAGGATCTTTCTGTTTTTGCACCCTGATCAAGATGGATCCTTGCATTTCTGTGATGGGGATGAGAGGGATAATGAGAGAAGGTATGTGGATGCTTTGAATAGCCTTAATGAATCCCCAGATTACAGAACAGGACAACATAATGAATTTCAGGTTACAGGTCCATTAGATGATCTCCATGGTGCAGAGCAGTGCTTTAGTCAGATGACTCTTGATGGTAGTCTCCATAATTTGAGGAGTAACGAGGTGCCTATACCTCAGGTCAATTTACGTCACCTTACCATACCACATTTGGGTATAGCTCAGCCCCAACAATCAGTTAATCAGAGGTATAATGAAATGGAGGCTCCGTGGAGTCCAGCATATTATTCTCCTAGACAGCCGGGATACCTTGATCCACGGCCATTATCAGAGTTTCCTAATTCTCCTTCTTCGTCGCGGTACTATTCTCCATACCCTGAATTTCAAGAGAGAAATTTTGATAGATTGCCTGAAGAGTACAGTCGTCTTCAGGTTAATCATCCATCCCTATATGATCACCAGCCTCAATATACAGATAATGTACTATTATTTCCGAATGGACCTGTAGTAGACAAGGCTGGCTTTCCAGGTAACATCCTTCATGGTGCTAATGCATTTGAGGGGAACAGTATATGCGAGCATTGCCGAATGACTTTTCAGCGCAATCAGCCTCATCCTGATTCCTCTTGGAAGCCTGGAGAACATTCCCTTCTCGATACAGGAAATGGATTCCACCAGGTTGCAAACCCTTGTTCTGAGTGCCCACCAAAAAGAGAAATGTTCCCAGTGACTACAGATGGCAGTTTGCACCACTCATACTACCATGTGGAACAGAATGATCTTCGCAGCCGCCAGAGCGACATTCATAGTCATGAAAGAGGATGGAGCGTGCAGCATCAACCAAATGCTCGAGTTGAGGAACCACAAATTCATGCGTCTGGAGCTGGTAGCAATTTGGTTGATGGACATCAGGTCCTGGGACAAGGTCTTAATAATGAAGACCTTCGTCACATTCGAACTGGACGGGATCCTGGTAGTCAGGTATATCATGATCAGGTGGTAGGCACGGGGTCTCAGATTCATCTTCCCTCTATGGAAGATCGTGGAGTTCGCTATGGAAATTCACCTTATGCATATGGACCAGATGCAGCATACCAGGTTCCTCAAGCAAATATAGCTGCACATTCTTTGTGGAGGAATATCCAAAGCCCAAGTCATGGAGGTCCTTCTTACGAGGTTGCTAATTCACAACAGCTGGTCAATGGTTCTGCTAGTCCTGGATTTATCAGGGGTATAATGGAAAATAGTCCTAGGTTGCAATCTGGGATGGAGAACCAAAATGCTTGGCTTGACTCTTCACAGAAAAAGATCGGCTTTGATGGTTTTTCCATGCCTGAATATTCTCTTGCACCATCCCAAAACTTGATCTCAAATGCTCACAACCAGGGAAATCAGCCCATGCATACTGTAGAAGCTATTCAGGCCCCAGGTGGCATGCAGACTATTGCAACTCTGCAGGATCCGGTGTTAAAATCTGATTCAGGACCTTTCTTTGGTGATAGGCCAGCTACGTTGAGTAGGCCTGGAATAAGGTTAACTGCTGATATATGTGCCAGCGAGAAGGAGAGTATTATTCACCAGGAAGGGGAACAACAATATCCTTCAGGTTTGGCGGAAGTCTCTAATATATGCAGCAGCAGTCCAACCAAATCACTAATGGACACAATTCCACTTAACCCTGCATCTCCTGTGACCACTTGCCCGGATTATGCTGTAAAAGAAGGTGTTTCTGCAGATACAGAGACTATTGATGCTTGCGTAACTTATAAGAATGAGAAGCCGCAAAAGGATCAGCTGACTTCCTTATCTGATGAGATTCCTTCTGCGGAAAAGGTAGCATCACCAAGTGTCAAGGATGCAAAAGCCGAAGTCCAAGAAAATGCTGATTCCACTCATGAGCATGACACTGCTAAAGTGGCGCATGAGAATGATGCTGACTTAGCTGTGAGGGTCATGATATAATTATTATTAGTGCATCATGTATGTTTTAGAAGGCATTATTCTGTATGTAATACAATCTGTTGATTTACAGGATGACCAAGGGGGCTTGGAATTTGATTCAGACAATGACAATGTTAATAATTCCAAGATTGAGTCAACAAAGGCTGAGGAAGAAGCTATCGAGAAGGGATTGCAGGTTCTAAAAATCACTTCATTTTGCCTCCTCTTCCCTCACTGTTCTGAAACACTTCAATTCACATTGCAACTGTGATTCTTCTAGGATTATGGGGAAAGACTTTTCTAGATAAATCTTGTGTCATGTTAGCTGCTTCTTAGATTTTCCTGAGGAGATTGTACAGAAAAACCTTCTGCATTTATTTGTTTATGTTCTATTCATTTTTAGTGAATACTTTGTCAGGTTTTGTTTGTTTCGTACATCTTATTGAATAAAGCTATATGCATTGCTTTGGTACAGACAATCAAGAATGAAGATCTCGAGGAGATCCGGGAGTTGGGTTCTGGGACATATGGGTCAGTTTTTCATGGAAAGTGGAAGGGGTCAGATGTCGCTATAAAGAAAATCAAAGCCAGTTGCTTTTCTGGTAGGCCATCTGATAGGGAACGTCTGGTATGTCCTTAATATATACATATATTATTTTTTTTCTCAAAACTTCTTGTCTGTAATTCTGTTCCAAATGTGGAATATAGTTGTTTGCACTAGATATTGCACTTGTTTCCGGGTGATAAGATGCTCAGGAGCTACCAAGGAGTAGTAATATTTTAGAACAGGCAATAAACCAAGTTCCTTTAAGGGTGGATGAGTCCCTGTAAAAATAGCTAAAGTTACTATGAGTTGTGAGACAAATCTAATTTTACTATAATTTTCTAAATTGTCTGTAATTTAAGAAATTTACCTTTGACTCGGAGGTCTTAAAGCACGCTGACGTCTGATCTAAAGAATATTCCCCCAGGTGAATCAAATTTTGGCTTAGGCAGTGAACTGTGAAGACATTCCTGTTCTGTGAACTATATCAATATGTAGTAGGTAGCACTGATTTCAACTGTCACTAAGTTATATTACAGTGAGCTATGACACTTTTCTTTTTGGCATCAGTTTATTTTCCACTTTAAGATGACCGTTCTTTCATATCATATTTATTTTGAATGTCTACACAGTAAAAACATAAAGATCCATTATTATCCTAAATAAAGACGAGGAGGAATAAGCCATTTTAGTAGTTGTTATCCGGAATGTAGGGCTTTTGAGGAATGCCTTTACACTCATCATACTTTCTCGCATTTTTTTACTGTATCCTAATATTAGGTAGATATTGTCAGTGTTGACAGGAAAACGCCAGTTCTAACCTGTACACCTTCTAATCAGAAGTTTTGAACACTAGTTTAGCCATTTTCTACCCAAATTAGAAGGAAAATAAGAGGAAGAATTCAAAAAGAGGGATGTAAATGACATTGGCCAAGTGTGGTCAAGATTTGTATTACCACTTCTACTTGTGACTTTTGAGTTTTATGGTGAAAATTAATTTGAAGCTACCCTTTGTTTATAGTGTCTCTTAGTTCCGTTCTGTCTTTATTCTCCAGAATTAGTCTAGATTTTGTAGCCGATCTTAATGTCCTCTTCTATTCATTAGATTGCAGATTTCTGGAGGGAAGCTCTGACATTGAGTTCACTGCACCATCCAAATGTTGTTTCTTTTTACGGTGTAGTTCGTGATGGACCAGATGGATCTTTAGCAACCGTTACAGAATTCATGGTCAATGGATCATTGAAACAGTTCTTGCAGAAAAAGGACAGGTACTTTTTGCTTTTCAGATATCTAGAAGGTATCTTTCTGAGTTGGATTTCATTGTTTTCCTACTTCTGTTAATTTAGAGGACATTATCAATATTTCTAGATAGTCTACATCCCCAACATATCTTTGATAACATATTTATTCAACAGGACTATTGATCGTCGTAAAAGGCTTATTATTGCCATGGATGCTGCTTTTGGTATGGAGTATCTGCATGGAAAAAACATTGTTCACTTTGATCTAAAATGTGAGAATCTGTTGGTAAATATGCGGGATCCACATCGACCAGTCTGCAAGGTATGATGATTGCTCATATATTCATATTTGATAGGCAATATCCTTGAGCGCCACATTCTAGTTGTTTAGATATTTCAGTATCATTATACAACAACATATCCTGTGTAGTTCCACAAGTGAGGTTGGGGGAGGGTAGTGTACACAGACCTAGACCTTAACCCTACCGTGGGAGGTAGATAGGCTGTTTTCGATAGATAGACCGTTGGCTCAACAAAATAACAGGATGTGAAGAAACCAAGACAGAATACTGCACAAGGCATGACAAAGCATTCTGAAAAAGGAACAGTAACTTCGACAAAATAATATGATGAATGAATTACAAGGGACAATATATAGTAAATGAAATCAAAGGAACAAGAACCTACAAGAGTAATACTACGACTACTGGTATGGAAGGATAAGCAAGACTACACTCAACTACCCACTAACCTACAAGAACCTATTTTCAGTACCATTATCTGAAGCTAAAAAGACACTTAGATTTGTTGAGCTCAGTAAAGCTGACACTTAGATTTGTTGAGCTCAGTATAGCTGTAGCTCTCGTGCTGTATTGGATATTTGTAGTTCCTGACACTACATTTCTTTACCTTTAGATTGGTGATCTTGGCCTATCAAAGGTGAAACAACACACCTTGGTCTCAGGAGGTGTTCGTGGCACTTTACCCTGGATGGCACCAGAGCTCCTAAGTGGAAAAACTAAGGTGACAGAGAAGGTAATGTCTTGTCTTTAGATGTGGTAGTCATCTTTCAGTGTGTGCTCTTTTATGAAGTGATTGTTATATTTTTTGTGATGCAGATTGATGTTTATTCTTTTGGAATTGTTATGTGGGAGTTGCTCACTGGTGATGAACCATATGCAGATATGCATTGTGCTTCAATAATAGGTATGTGCCCATTTCTTAATACATGTTTTTCCTTTTCACTTTGTTTGCTAGAGAAATCAATCTCCGTCTACTTGCTTGACTTCCCTACCCTTTCCTTAAAACAAATGCTTTTAGAGAACCACCGCTCTAAAATGGAATTAAGAAAGAATTAGACAAATTCAGAAATATAGCAGGATGTTTTATGAGTATGTTCAAACTGCTTTTGGAATTGTTATGTAGAAAACCTCTATTACTTGAGGTAACAGTGATTTTCTACACAAGTATGAGGTGTGTTTTGATAAATAGTATGGAGAGAACCTCTGTTACTTGAGGGATTACTCATGTTTTTTTTAAATGATATATAGGAGGAATTGTTAACAATACACTGCGTCCCCAAATTCCGACATGGTGTGATCCCGAATGGAAAGCGCTAATGGAGAGTTGTTGGGGCCCTGATCCTGCAGAGAGACCATCATTCTCAGAAATCTCTCAGAAATTGAGAACTATGGCAGCGGCAATGAATGTCAAATGATACTGTTTTCAGGACTTGCCATACTCGCTCCTTCCAATATAGTCATTTACATATTGACCGATAAAGATCAAAATAAATGGTATCCCGTGTTTTTGCTTCAAAGTTGTTTATCGCTATAATAAACATTTCTTATATATGTTTTCCCGTCCGATGACTTCATATGCCTATTTATATTATGAAGCCATTGCAACTCGGACGTTCTAGCGGCCTATTTACTGTGATCTCGAAGCAGATTAGTACGTTTATCTATCTTCTTCATCCAGGAAGTTATTTTCTGGAAAAGACCACCGGGGTTGGCTGGTATTTCAACTTTGTGAAGGTTAACGTGCTATTGCAGTTCATTCAGATATTGAATTTTGTTGTTTCAGATATCTGTTGGAACTGGTAAAGGCAGTTGTACATAGATTAATGACAATTTATACATCTGAAGTTATATGAATTTTCAATTTCTGTATCACATTAACATCCACTTGAATTTTGTAGTGTTATATGCACAAATTTAGCCTCTTGAGGAACTATAAATACTTTCTATCAGTATAATTTATCTTGATATAACATGTTTTACGTCGTGATTATGTAAATATATTTTACGACGTTGGTGCGTAGATGCGAATCTCTTTCGTATATCGCGCTTTATATTTGTCACACCCTAAATCTGAAGAATCGAACATGCATCCGATGCTATATGTAACAATGTACAGGGCCTTACAGTATTTCTTGCATACATGTGTATGTGATGCAGTAGGTCAATAACCTACAAAATTTCATGTCTCAAAGTTGGATCAGGACAATACCGGAGCGCTTTACCCCCTCCATGTAGGACGCTCCGGCGCGAATTCGGTTTTAATTGGGTTCCAATGTGGGTACAAAACACCGGGTGGAAAACCAAAAATAAAATAAAAATGGACTTAATAGTTGAGCTTTGATTTGTTTCATAGTTTTTTGGCTGGCTTTTAAGATGATCATTTTGTAGATGGAGAACTAATAGTCCTTCGTGTTCTATCTCTACTCTTTCAAATTTATCGAAAAAGCACGTCTCAATTTCAAGCTAGTCAAAATTTCGATCTGTTATACCTTGGATTATTGATCTATCAAAAATCTCTCTTTTCTCTAATTGAACCATCCTCAAAGATTAGTATCACATGATTTGAAACTCGATGAATAAAGACTCTGTCTTTCTATTCTTCATCGGTTCATCCTAATACCATCGTGTATACGGTAGATCTGAACTCGTGACATGTGCCTTATTCACATATTACATACTATTGTATATGGACACCAAAAATCTCTCTTTTATACAAGCTAACTAAAGCTTTTGTATCAAAAGTATACATTAATGATTGTCCTCTTACCTTTGCTACTAACTCTCTTTTATGTGTTTTTCTATCTTATTGTTTAGCATTTTAAGGATATAATCCCTTTATCTAGCCTAAAAAAAGATGCATGAAACTAAACATAAAGTTGTTAACTACACTTAATTTACCCAAACTTTATGATATTTTATAAAAATATACACAAAAAAGATTGATACTATATTATTGTCCCAATCTACCAAACCAACCTAATTAGACAAGCTAGTGTTTGTATAAACACCTAGTTGACTTAATTCCCTTTTTTTTCATATATTATTTTATTTTATTAGTTTCTTGATATTTGCATGGACCAATTAGATTAAAAAGAGTATTAATTAAAAAAAATATTATAAATAGTAAAATCAAAGGTCAAATTCCATTACATCATCATTAATTCTACTTGTTGATCTTTCTAGAAAGTAAGAAACTGCATTATTTTGCTTTTTTTGTTTTTACTTTTTTTGTGTACCTAATACACGGCATTGTACTTTTCAATAAAAAGTCAAATTCTTGTACATGCTCATTTTGACTTGCCATATGTCAAGTGAAAAATATTTAGAGTAAAACAGTAAAAAAATAATTAAAAAATAAAGGGTCATTTGCCCCCTATTTTGTGATAATTTTTAATTTATGTCCTTGTGATAGAATAACTTTTTTGCAGGATATAAATTTATATTTTCATATCATAATGTCCTTCAACATATGTTTGAACATGACTTTAATTTTTAAAGAACATATTATGTTAATAAACAACAAAAATTAAAGATTACTCCATTTAATTTAAAGAGCAAAACATATGATTTTATGAAGTATATAACCACATTTGTTTGACTTTTAACAAGTAACCATATTGTGATTATTGGGATTTAGAGAAACAAACCATTAATAACATTGACGGAACCAAGATTTTCACTTATGAAATTCAAACTATGAACATACAGAACATACAAAGAAGTTAAGGAGATTCATCATATCTATTATGTTGTATAAAAAAATAATTTTAAATTTGTATATGCAATGTAAGATTTTGGTGAAGAGGTTCGGATAAACATCCTTGCACCTCCCTACCTCCCCTCATGTGTGCTTGAATGAATGAGATTCTTCTATGCTTAGTTGAAGGTTTCAGGTTCGAACTTCTTTCTGATAGATAACATTTTCTTTTAAAATACGCCATAAGCTACGCAAATTTAATCAATTAATTAGATCAATAAATTTCAAATACAAGATATTTTGTGATAACTTAAATATAAAGTGATCAAAGAGATAAGGCCAAGTAAATTTCCTTGGATGCCACATTATGATATAATTCATTATGGGTTTGTTAAAATGAGGGGTTGACAATGTTACATATGAGTTAAAAAATTGAAGGATTAGGAATACTCAAATTATGCTAAGCTATTTTTTATTCTTTTATAAAGTATTATCCAACAAAAAGTGCTTGAAGTGATGATAACACTTCTATTAATTTATGATTGCAGATTAATTATTGTTGAAGAAAAACAAAAGTCATTAAAGGTCTCCTTCAAAGAATATTTGGTTATAGATTGTATAAAATATTAATTATTTTAAAAGTTTAATTATGTGTATCAAGAGTCCACATATTAGGGCATGTTTGTCAACCCTATTGTATTTAAGGCCATATAATATATATTTTTCTGAGTCCTAGGTCTATATACAATACCTTATAATATTTAAAATTAAATAAATTATTTTCCCTTAATTCCCTAATGTCTCATTCATTAATCTTTGTCTTGTGGGAGATCATAGTATCATAATTTAATTATATAACTTGAAATAATAGTCATAATATACTTTATTATATGAACGTTACGTTATTCATATATATATGAACATCATTAAGTGGATAAGAATATAAAACTTATTAATATAGTTCTATGTTCATACAAGTTCATCGAAATTCAGTAATATTGATATGAATCTTGTATTAATCTTAAGAAATTTATTTAATATGTTTGAGAGAAGAAAGGGCTAGCTATTGCGATCAACTAAGAAACACTTAACATTATAGTAAAATAAAAATATTATTCAAGCTAATATATTTGTGTAGAATTTTGCATAGAATAGGGGTGTAAATGAATGATTTTAAATTGAAAATTAATTATTTTGAACACTAATATAAGTTCAAAAGTACTTTTTCTAAATTAAAGAAAAACTTTCTACTCACCCTCTTAATCTACACTATTTGCAGACTCATATTATGATTTTTTCAATTTTCTTTCACAAAATTAATAAAAACTATACCTTTTAGCCTTAGGTAGCTTATGATAATTGAGATTCCATAAGTCAAAAGACACATACTTAGCATAAAAAAAGTTAAAACTAATCAATCACTTGTACTATATGAGATATTAGACATTAGGAAAAATAACAATATTGTGGGGTTGTTTTGGTAGACAAAAAAGGTATTGTGTCCTAGCTAGATATTAATTAGGTGCATAAAGATCAACATGACTTGTGGTATAGTGGTGAGGCTGTTTTACCCTTAATCAAAGGTCTCAGGTTCGAGCTTTGGGTATGTTGAAAATCCTGTTATGGGCGCACCTCCGAATGGATCCTGTAGTGCGTAATTCGAGTTTAATTGAATCTCCAATATGAACTCTAGACACCGAGTAAGAAAAAAAATTAAGTGTATAAAGTAAAGTCAAATTAAGCTAACACCAATGATGCAACATTATTATTTTTGGTGTTTAGCCAACAAACAGCCATACTTATCTTGTTATATTATCAATAATACTAAAAGCTATTGATGATATGATATTTTCACCCTTTTTTTGGTACTTGTCCCCATATATATATATGGTCTATTTCGTGTAGAAAATATTAAGTTTAGTTGAACTCGTAATTAAGTATATATTTACTAATTGTCAAGTTAAATATTTTCTATATCTCAATTTATGTATCATACTTTCTATTATAGTTTGTCCCAAAAAGAATCATGTCATATTTTATTATTTAGAAAAAAAATTAACTTTGAACTTTCTATTTTACTTTCAATGAGATGATTTATCGTCGTAAATGTTTATGACTAATTTCAAATCACAAAATTCAAAGAGTCTTTCTTCTTCTTTTTCTTTTTTCCCTTAAACTTTATATTCAGTCAACCACCATTATATAAATTGGGATAAAAAGAATAATAAATTTTAAAAAATTACCCAAATAACCGTTCACCAAGCCAATCACTTAAACTAAAAATAGTCGCCCAAGATATAACATATGTATGTATAGTCCATATTAATTTATGTATAATCATATATATACTTTATATATCAATATAATTACTAGAAAAAGTAAACGATAAATCCGACCAGCTATTTAATTATGTAAAGAGATCCATATTAATTTAGGTACATAAAGTAAAGTCAATTAAGCTAGCACCAATTATACCACATTATATATTTTGGTATATATGTTTAGCCAACATTGAGCCATACTTATCTTGTTATAAATATAATTTTTTAATATAATAATTATTTATAAGACAAGTGTTGATGATGCATGAAAAATGATTAATGTTTAGTGTCAATGGAGAGAGAGAGATTCTTGTTTATAAATAAAGACAAACAGAAACATGTTTTCTTCTTCCTAAAGATCTGACTCAATTTGATTACTAATTAATTAATTTATTAAAACACCTTTAGAAAATTTTGTTAGTTTTCTTCTTGTTATTTCTATGCAAGTGAGGTTCGTTGGACCTCTTTTCCCTCTAATAATCTTTTTAATATACAAAACAAATGCTTTTATTAGGACATAATATAATATAATGTAGTAGAGGGACCAAGGTCAATGAAGTTCTAATATTCTCTCTGAAAAAAAAACTTTGATTTTCTTAGAATAAATATTCATTTGTTTGTTTTTTTACGTTTCTCTTGTAGAGGTAGAGATGATAAGGTTTTCGTATATTCTATCATCTTTAATATGAGCGGAGCCACCTTAGGCACAAAGAGTGGTCCATTGCACATCCTTCACTGAAAAATTATATATATGTAGTGTATAATGGTTAAATTTTAGCTGTTAATTGTTATGATGTGTATATGTAATTTTGAAACATTCTTAACACAACTAAAATAAAACTTTGCACACTCTTCATCAAATTTCTGACTGCGTCACTACATGCTCCCCAAACTCTATTTATAGTATTACGTACCGTGGGTGTGTTATTATTGTTATTATATTGACGGTGTATAATGCTAAAAAAATGTGAATTTATCGATGGAAATTTTCTGAGGGATGTATGCCGAAAATATGAGATTTTTGACAGAATATAAGTTGAAAAGGCCTAAGACGAAAATCACGTTTTTAGTAGTGGTAAGTTGGTTAAAAGGTAGTTAGAGGTAATCTATTGAACAAATCGATTAACAATCTAAAACAAATGATCAGTAACATGTTAAATTACACTGACGATATTTAAAATTTATTATATACGCATATAACATAATATCAAGAGATAATTCCATGTTCTTGATTGAAAACCCTAGCCAAGTTGTTTCAAATAGGGTCTCTAAAAGCAACAAATAATTAATGTAAATTATCGTTAATGCCGTAATTAGCGACTTAATTCGTTGATATATATGAGAAGATGTTATTAATTTATTGTATTAAAGAAGACTTTTAAGGTACGTTTATATGACGGGGCTGAATAGAAAATGACTTTTACACTATTTTTATTTTATTAAATATAATAATTCATCACGATTTTGTACTAATTAACTTATTTGAAAATTAGAGTTTAGTTTATAGCCCAATTTTATGTAAATGCATGCCGTTCACTTACCTAGTTCTTCCTTTGTTTACCGTTAATGCACTTAATCGTAATATTTATTGTTGCTATTATTTTGTTTTCTTCATTATTTTCAACATGACCTTTTACTATTGTATTTTCTTTTCAAATCTGATATTTAATATATCTGTTATGGTTTTCAAGAGCCGAGAGTCTTTCGAAAATAACTTTTCTACCCTCACAAAATATAGGAATAAAGTATGTAACTTTGCGTACACACCATCCTCTCCCTCCCGACCCTACCTATGAAATTACATTGGGTATATATGTATTGTTGTGTTAGAAATATTCCGGCATGTAATAGTAATCTACTAACTGACTTTGGTTTGCAAGAACAATCGGTCCATCAAATAATAACATCATCATATTCAGTATAATTTCACAAGTGAAATCTACCGAAGATAGAATGTACACACCTTATTGCTATCTTAATTTATGTGTGGAAAGATTGTCTCTGCTAGACACTTGACTCTATAGAAAAGAAAATGAATATTAATAAATTGTCAATATATGCAAGTTGGCAGACATAAAATGTCTATCAAGTTAGAGTCCAAATAGTTTTTACCCACATAAAAATGTCGCTCCATCTCAATTTATTTCACTTTCTTTTTTTATTATTGTTTAAGCAATTTTTCATCAAATTCTAAAACAAATCATTTGCTCTAAAATTTAAAAGGGGTTTATAATGTCCCAAAATTTTTCACCTATTGTCTTAAGGTTTTAGAATATAGATTGAACGCTTAGATTCTTTCACATAATATCATAGTCAAATTTTAATAAACTTCATTTTTCTTGACTCAACCTATTTTATCCTTTGTACTTATCTTTCTTAAAACACCATCTTAAAGAATAATACACTTATCCCTCTTGAAAGGATTTTCAAAGAGGTTTATAATATCCTAAATCACTTATGTCATCACTTTCGATTGGATGCTCAAATTCTTTCATAAATGAATAAACAACGAACAAAACATAATCTAACCATGATACTGCATATCTATGTTATCATTCGAGCTCTTCAAGAATATTTTTATTGGATCATCGAAAAATTTATTACTCGTAAAATATTCGACACACACCCAATGATATTTTTAAAAAATTTGAGAAATATAATTAAATATTCAAAATGTTAGGGCACCGTTGGGGACAAACTAAAAGGATGGAGCCTTCTTTAGAATTTCATCCACATAATAAAATAACATATAATGAGAAAAAGATACACAATTTTAATATTATATTTTGAGAGAAATTTGCAATAGTAATTTGTCATGTTATTAATAAAATAATATTTGTAGTAAGCTAATCCAAAAATGACAGATAAAACCCTAGAGAAATGAGAAGACTTTTTTGGTTTTTCAACAGTATGACATCATTGATCATCCACTCTTTTTCTACCTATAAAATCAAGTCTTCTCTTCCCAAAATATTTCAAACCAACAATTATCACAAAATATTTCAAGTATTAACAAAGAATTTTGGAAGCAAAAAATTCATTAGAAGCAACAAAAAAAATATGGGGAGAGCTCCATGTTGTGACAAAGCAAATGTGAAAAAAGGACCATGGTCACCAGAAGAAGATGCAACACTAAAGGCATATATTGAAGAAAATGGCACTGGTAACAATTGGATTGCTCTTCCCCAAAAAATAGGTATCAAATTCTTCTATTTGTCTCTCTATGTATCGATTGTTTCGATCGAAAAATACCTTTAAAATAATTTTTTTAGGGCTTAAGAAAGACCTAAGGAAACGTGTTTTGGAACTCAGACGTAGTTGTTGTTGTCGTAGGGCATAAGTAAGACACATGGAAATTTATTAGAATTTAAACCTTAATTATTGAGTGTTTTTCAAGACTACTTTGATTGATGATTTTCTAAAAAAATATTCTTAACAAAGACCTACAAATAATCCTTTGAAACTTGTTTGGGATTGAGACGTATTAGTTGTTGTTAGGGCTTAAGACACATGCAAATTTTATAAATTTTTAAACCTTCATTATTGGGAGTGTTTTTTTTTTGGACTAATTTGATTAATTGATGATGTTTACAAGATATTTTTTAATTTTAGGGCTTAAGAAAAACCTAAAAATCCTCGAAAACTTATTTGTCACTGAGACGTTGTTATTGTTGTTGTAGGGCTTAAGAGATGTGGGAAGAGTTGCAGGCTAAGATGGTTGAATTACTTAAGACCTAATATTAAACATGGTGGATTTACTGAAGAAGAAGACAATATCATTTGTAGCCTCTATATTAGTATTGGCAGCAGGTAATATATTTATCTCTTTCTTTCATTTCATAGATAAACACAAAACAATAACAACAAAAAGTAATGGAAATCCAACTAAATTACTTTGTCCTTTAGTTCTTGTTGTTAAGAGATAATTGTTATGAATTAATTTCTCTCTTCTCTATAAGGTTTTTAAGACCTTTACTTCATGTTTCTTGCTCATGATCCTCATGGTTTAACTTTGTTTAAGTCTGTGGATCATCTCGTGATTTAAGTTGTCAGAGAAAACAAACTTTTATTTACCTAATTATATTATGTCTCGGAACAATCTTTATTTGATTATGTCTAAAACCCTTTGTTTAAATTTGCGACCATCTCATATGAAAGTTTAGGCTGATAGAGAGATCATATTATAATTAGTTCTCTTATACCTTTTCTTCATGTTGCTTGTTGATGATCCAAATTACTTTCTCAGGGTTTAACTTTGTTTAAGTCTGTGACAACGATTAAGTAATTGTCAGAGAGAGCATACTTTTGATTATTTAATTATATTGTGTATCAGAATGAACTTAATCTGATTGTGTTTAAAACTCTTTTTTTGTGAAAACTTTAGGTGGTCTATAATAGCTGCACAACTTCCTGGAAGAACAGACAATGATATCAAGAATTACTGGAACACTAGACTTAAAAAGAAGCTTCTTGGAAAAAGAAAACAATCTCAAATGAATAGATTATTGCTTGCTAATGGTGGCCAAGATCTTAAGGACATAAATGGATTAGAAGAAAATCCATTATTACAAAACCTAAGCAACTCAGCTCTAGAAAGGCTTCAACTTCATATGCAACTTCAAACCCTACAAAACCCTCTTTCTTTCTATAACAATCCATCACTTTGGCCTAAGTTAACCCCTCTCCAACAAAAAATGATCCAAACCCTACAAGCTAATAGCTTAAATGAGAATCAATCACCCCTTTACACACCGATAAACCCTAGTGAAAACCAAGCTCATGAACTAAGGCAAAAAGTTGGGATCAATGAATTTGCTAGTACTAATTTCAAGGTGAATGATCAAGTGGAAAAAAGTAGTCCAATTAATGACTTTAACAACAATAAAAAAAATGTTCTTGACACAAACATAGGACAAGAAAACGCGAGAGAGATTCAGATTCAGGGAGTTCAGGGTTTCACTCAGCTGGAGATCGATGACCTAATTCTCAACAACAAGGGAACAATAGGCCTAAATATGCATTCAGAGAATCAACAAATAGGTTCCGAATTCGATTGTTTTAAAGAGATGGATGATGGATCAAGGGACAATATGGCATGGTGGTCTAATGATTTTGACACAAATACAGCTTCTTCATCAAATTCTTGGGGTTCATCTTCAAATATTCTTCAGAATTCTCATGAAGGAATGTATCAAGATTATGCACTAGGGTATAATTTGCAATAATAGATATATAATTAAGAGGGTGTAGAGAAGTAATATTTGATAAATATTGCAAGGGGGAAATAGGGAAAGCTTGTGAGTAAATTAATTAAATGTTGTAAATTTTTTTGTGTGAATAATGCTTTCTCTTTGTCATCTAGCTAGCCAAATAACTTGTATGACATGACTGTCAATTACTTTTTTTTTTTTTTTTTTTTTGTGTTATCTTAATGTAAAACATATAGTAATATTATGCATCTAAAGTCCATTTTGAGAGTTAACATATTCAATTCACGAATCAAAAACCTATCTCCACAACTAGCTCGAGTTTGATTATGTATATTAAACACTTAGTCGTGGAACATTCTAAGTATTTGCTTTAAGCTAAGGTTCGTTCTTGTATATATCTCCTTACTTTTATAGTAGCAGTTGTTGTCTGGTTAACAACAAAGCTAGAAATTTTGTTGTGTATAGAAAATAATATTTAACATATATAAATAGTGTAATTCTCTATCTATATATTATAATTATATGTGTATTCAGACTTGAAATTGAATTGTTCTTCCAAAGACTACAAGACAAAACCAACCAAATTTCCACACAATGAACGTGAGTTACAACTTTAATGTATGTGAATTTGTTTTCCAATTATTTTTTTTGGAAGGATTTAATTTCTTAAACAAGGGAGAAACAAAAGAGAGATGAGTTATTACCAAGTCTGTGGTGGCATGGACGGAATTCCTTTTCATTCTTAACGAGTAGATAATATGTCGTGTTTTAGGAAATGGAGAAACCTCCTATGGGAAATTCTCTCCCTCTTAACAATATCTTTTGCACTGCAAATTAAATTTGAATTAGTCGATACGATACATTTTGAATATCAGATAAATATAGTTGGTATTTCTTCATTGACTCGTTCTATTTTAACCTACAGTACTATATGTTTTTATAAATAACGTCTACTGGTCATTTTTCAATTATGTCATTGAAGAATGGTCACTTTTCTTGAATTTCAAATTCCAAAGAAAAAAAAATTCTTGAATTTTTCAAATACAATAGCTAAATATTCGTTATTTGTGAATTTTACCTGTATATAAGTTGGTATTTTTTTTCTAGGCCCATATCCTATTAGTGAGCTGGGTATGCTTACCCAATTGATGGGCTTAAATTAGTTCATTGATAGGGTCATTTGCACTTTTGTCAAATAGTCTTTAATTTATGCCTTTTACAATTATTATTTTTTCAAAGTATAAATTTATATTTTTCATAGATTTCACAAGTTATGTTCGAATATGACATCAGTTTCTAAAAATTTATGCTCCATTGTTAAAGAGAAATGTAATAATCAAAGACAAACGGTATATGTATTACAAAAAACTCATTAAACAAGAATACATAGTAGATTATGAACGCAATAAATCAAATAAATTGTGATATAATTTCATACTAAAATTCATAAAATATGAAATCAAGGATGATTTGATATCGTCAAAATTCTTTATATTAACGATATATATCACTTAAAATCAAAATATAATTGATGTTTTTTCTTGGGAGATTACAAATATAAAAAGAATGTGAAAGTTGTTATTTTCTTACCAAATTTGTTATGGAATATTAATGTGCAACAGCTAGTGTACTATTCAGCATTTCTTAATTAAAATTGATTAATATCTAACCACTTAGATAATTATTTAATTCATCATTGCAAAAGTATCAAGAATCACGTTTTTTCTCCTCATCATATCTTTAAAACTTATATATATATATATATATATATATATATATATATATATTATTTTCACATCAAAACTCACAAAACAAAATATTTTTAATTTTTCACATAAATTAAAGTTGTCCCACTTGAAGATTTTTCCTCATGCTTCATCCTTCATCAAGCTATGGAAAAAAATTATGGCTAATTTTTGTGTCTTTGCTTCTCTTCCCCTTCACAACTTTATGTATGTAATTCTTCACCTTATATCACTATATTTCTCTTGTTTTAATTAATTGATTGTATTTTTTGCAATTTATCTTCTTGCTGTT
Source organism: Solanum piurae (assembly GCA_029582685.1). NCBI lineage: Eukaryota > Viridiplantae > Streptophyta > Magnoliopsida > Solanales > Solanaceae > Solanum > Solanum piurae. Next base: position 4,596 of record JAJOOO010004819.1, on the reverse strand, counting down.
TGAGTTTTTTTTTTTTGAATTTCTGCGTAGCATTTGATATCTGTACTATCGTTTAATTAATTTGAATTTATTTCGTGTAAAACTCGTTAAAAGGAAATCGTTCCTTATCATCTTTTGCTTTCACTTTATAGAGCTTGTTTGGTAACGCTTCTAGAAATTTAAAATTGTTTTTTTAATAAAATAAAATGAAGTGCTTATTTTGGACAATTAAGGTGTTTAATTTGTTCAAAATTCTGAGTGGGAAGTTGGAGTTTTGGATTACAGGTACTTTGAATGAAATATATGATAAAAATATTTTTCAAAATAAGCAGATTTTATAAATTTGGTCAAACATGCCCAATTTCTATAGACGTTACAACATTGGGTGGCATGATGAAAGAAGTATCTCAAAATTTAGATGGAACATTAATTTACATTTGAATTTAATTTTTATATACTGACACTATAAATAATTTAATTCCTTCTAGGAATTTTTAAGACTATTGATGACAAATATAGTCTTCTCTTTCTATATTCAGAATTGGAAGAGTGAATCATTTGAGTAATGAATATTTGATTCTTTTTTTAATAGAGAATTGATTCATACCAATTGTATATATTTTTCATAGCATAACGACTAAACATAAATTAGAATTTGAAAATAAAATCAATAAGAATTGCAGTGGAATGAATACAATTCTTTCCCCATTAACCAACAATTCTGATAAGGAGCGTTTTTTCCTTAAATGAACCTAACAGATCGAGCTAATCAAGACCTCAATATGTATATAAGATATGAGTGTGAAACCAAACAAAATATAAATTTGAAAATGAAAAGTTTCAATTGCCCTTTTAACTTCTTGTTGTTATTCCATACTTGCATGATTTTTTCTTTTTTTTGTAGGTGGGCTTGACTATACAAGAAAATGTTGTCCAACAAATATACAAATATACCAAGGCCCATCAGGATTTAATGGTCTTCATATACCTCAATATACAGTCCAAATTGTGAATGAAGCATCAAATATTGATGGAGTATATGATGTTCAAATACATTGTGGTGAATTTGCTTCTACAAATTTTATTGAACCATCAATTTTTAGAAGAATTGGTGATTGTGGAATTTGTCTCTTAAAAAATGGTAGTAGGATTCTACCTGGAGAAGTAATTTCTTTTGTTTATTCTAATATTCTTCCTTATGATTTATCTGTTGTTCAAGTTAAGTGTTGAGTATTCGAGACAGATATTCAAGATTTTAAGTTTATGAGTTCTGATTTCTGAGTCCTTTTAGTTTTTTGCTTGCTGCATTCGGAAACTAATCATTATACATATTAAGTGATTTCTTTTATGTATTCTAATATTCTTCCTTATGGTTTATCTGTTATTCATGTTAAGTGTTGAGTATTCGAGATAGATATTCAAGATTTTTAAGTTTATGAGTTCTGATTGTTGAATCCTTTTAGGTTTGAAAACAAATCATTATACATAATAAGTGATTTCTTTTGTGTATTCTAATATTCTTCCTCATGGTTTATTTGATTCAAGTTAAGTGTTAAGTATTCGAGACATATATTCAAGATTAAGTCTATGAATTCTGATTTCTGAGTTCTTTTAATTTTTGGTTGCTGCGTTTGAAAATAAATCATTATACATATTAAGTGAATTTCTTAAACATAAATACAACGCTCAAGCTTAAGTTTTGAACTCGCTATCCTTTTATTTTGTATATGTCTTAAGTGAATGTACGTCTTAATACAAATATAGAGTTTGGTTTAAAGTTATTGGATTTACGAAATAGATATACGTTTCCTACATGGTATCCTGATGCCCGCTTTAGAATGGATTAATCTGTATTCGTGTCAGAAAGTCTATTTTAGGGTGAAAAAAGTGCTCCTATGTATTAAAAACAACTTTATTTTCATATTTTGAACCCGCGACCTCTAATTGAGAATGTATTGAGATTTATCATTCTACTATAACCTTTGATGGTCTAATTATTTTCAACTTGAAATGTTATTCCATATTTACTTATTTGAAATCCTGGATATGCTTCGAAATGTTATCATAATTTACATCATTTTACCCCTTTTAGATTTGTTAAAATTCTTATAATTAACATGTTGCAATTGCTCATTTCGTGAATTATTTCACAAATGTAAATAAGCAAATGCCATTGTCATGTATCCTAACCATCATAAATTTACTGAAAGAGTGAAATATCAAACTATATAAAACAAATTTACAAAAATCCCATGGCGTGAATCCAAACTAATCAAGCAGAAAATGGTGGATGAAATACTAACCAACCAAGAGATATTCTTTTGTCTAACGGTCATTCGGTATGCAGGATAAAGTGGGATGCCCTAGGATTAAATTAATTGAAATTAGATTTATACTATATTTGATTGACGATATAAATTTTACCCTTTATCTAAACATCATATACATTTTACTCCAATTAATCTAAAAATTATAATCTCAAGCCTATAATTATGAGATAATTTAATTATTCCAATTAGCCAAAGGAAGATTAAAAGATTAGTGGGACACAAGTTAAAGATAAACATACTAGTTTTGGAAGCCATAGTGAAATAAAAATCATAAAAAAAAAAAAACTCAAACAAATTACAACCAACATAAACATAAAAACATTAACACAACAATAAAATACTTAAACATAACAATCAAACCACTACTACCACAATCCCTAGTTTACTTTCAAACACCCCAACAATAACATAGAGAATATTAATTATCCAAGCTTCAGGAGACAGAGTTGCCTCGATATACGTGCTCTATAGTAAGAGATGCATGCCAACTGACCCAGACAGGACTAATAATTATTAAACCTATTGTAGTTGTTGGATTTGTTTGGATTCTCATAAGTAGTAGTCGTCTTGTACTTAACATTAGTTTCATACTCAGTAGTAACACCATGAGTTTTGTCATTCACTTTATAAGTCAATTTATAATTAGCTTCCTCTCTATAACCTTCACGTCCACTACGCCTATCTACAAATTCACCGGACTTATAAGTCTCGGTGACCCTGCTTGACGTAACGCCACCATAATCGTTGTAACTTGTCTTAGTACTCTTGTGTATTTCATCAGAATTGTAACCTTTTGGTGTTTCTGCTTCATAACATCCTATGTAACCAACATAGCCAACATTTTCATTGTTTTTTCCAGCCATTTGGAAACAAATTTGGAAGAAAAAGGTAAAAATGGAAGGGAAGTAAAAAAAAATGTTTTTTTTTTTTGGGACTTGTTTTGGTGATTTTGGTTGGTGTTTTGGCTTGGTATATATAGGGAAATTAAAATTGTAGGGTAACTAAAAGGATATTTGACCATTTGATTTATTGGTTTTGGATCTTTTAACATTTATTGGATGGGAAAAGATAAGAGAGAATATTTGGTTTTAACATATATATATATATATGTTACAATAACAACAACATTAATTTCTACTGAGGTTTGGGAGGGTAGCGTATATGTAAAATCTTATTCTGAGACTATTTTTGGTAGATTGTCGATGTAAATTATAAGAATATCTTTTTAGTATAATTATAAGTGGCACTGGAGATCAATAACGTGTAACTGCTTAAACATTGAATCTGATTTTCTCGATTACTTGCTAGGTGTAATAATGATCTTTTATGATTATCTAAAATTTGAAATTGAAGAAAAAAATGACATGTTATGCTTTTATCTTTTGAGAAATGATCATATAATTAAAAGAATATTTATAAATGAATCATAAGATTGATCTCCTAGTATTGCACATAAATAGAAAGAAATCGATCTCTATCATTCATTTTTGTGAGAGAATCCAAAATGAAAGACTAAAAAATAGTAACGATACCTCAAAGATTATCGAGCTTCGATAAGTATTCCCTTTCATCTTAAACTAGATGTCTCATGTTGGAGTCTTAATAATAAAATCGTATTGATATAACCCAAAGTAAGACTTATCAATGCGACTTTCATTTTATAATTTTAATCAAGCTTCAAAATGAATATCAAATAACAACGAGTGAACCGAAAAAGAAAAGATTATAAATATGGTGAATATACATTATGCTGAATGATAAAATGATATGATTTTGATAATTATATTCCATATCTAATAATTTTATTTTAGTCTTCATTCTATTCGAAATATATACAAACAACTAAAAAAAAATAATACATTTTTTCACTGTCAAAATCTTTTTCTTTAACTACTAGATAAAGTACTATAAATTTAAAATCTGCATGAACTGATTCCTGCAAAATATGCCAGTAAATCGAATCAAATCAATAGTACCTATTTTTACACGTTAGCTAGAGATCATGAGCATGAGAAAATTGTGAAATATTAATTTATTTACGTTATATAACAAAAATAACAATATCATACTCGGTGTATTTTCGAAGAATAGCTGAATAGTTCTTCCATAATTGAGTATGTACATTTAACCTTTAACTATTTGAATTATGCGGTTTTCGTCCTTAAAATTAACAAAAAATTAACTATTTAACAAAATGATTATTTTAAAATATATAAAATAAAAAAAGTATTGGTGATTCTAAATGCTTGAAGAATTATGTATGTAAGATTAAAATTACATTATATAT
>JAJOOO010004817.1:0-18727 GCA_029582685.1 Solanum piurae | reverse complement strand
TTGAGACAACATATTCTTGCAGAGGCCCATAACTCCAGATATTCTATTCATCCAGGTGCCACTAAGATGTACCGCGATATGCGGGAAGTCTATTGGTGGAATGGTATGAAAAGAGATATAGCAGATTTTGTGGCTAAGTGCCCCAATTGCCAGCAAGTCAAGGTAGAACATCAGAAACCATGAGGTATGACTAAAGAGATTGACATTCTTACTTGGAAGTGGGAAGTGATCTACATGGATTTCATCACAAGTTTACCTCGTACTAGCATACAACATGACTCCATTTGGGTGATAGTTGACAGAGTTACTAAGTCTTCTCGCTTTTTGGCGGTCAAGACTACAGATTTGGAGAAGAACTAAGCCAAGTTTTATATTAATGATATTGTGAGGTTTCATAGGGTTCCTTTGTCCATCATCTCAGATAGAGGTCCTCAGTTTACCTCTCATTTCTAGAAGTCATTCCAGAAAGGTCTTGGTACTCATGTTAACTTTAGCACAGTGTTTCATCCACAGACAGATGGTCAGGCAGAGCGTACCATTCAGACCTTAGAGGATATACTGAGATCTTGTGTAATCTACTTCAAGGGTAGTTGCGATGATCACCTTCCTCTTATTGAGTTCGCCTACAACAATAGCTACCAATACAGTATTCAGATGGCCCCATATGAGGCATTATATGGGCGTAGATGTAGATCTTCGGTTGGTTGCTTTGAAGTAGGTGAAGCAGCCTTGATAGGCCTAGATTCAGTTCATGATGTTATGGAGAAAGTGCAACTCATTATAGATAGACTTAAGACAGCCCAGAGTCGCTAGAAGTCTTATGCATATGTAAGGAGAAGGGAACTAGAGTTCCAAGTTGATGATTGGATTTTCCTAAAAGTGTCACCTATGAAGGGCGTGATGAGATTTCGCAAGAAAGGGAAGCTCAGTCCCAGATATGTAGGCCCTTACATGATTCTAAAAAAGATTGGTAAAGTGGCTTATTAGTTAGAGTTGCCAGCAGAACTAGCAGCAGTGCATCCAGTCTTTCACATTTACCATTGAAGAAGTGTGTCGGTTATCCAGCATCTGTGGTGCCATTAGAGAGTGCGGCTATAAAAGATAGCCTTTCTTATGAGGATGTACCAGTTGAGATTCTTGATCGTCGGGTTAGAAGATTGAGAAACAAGGAAGTCGCTTCAGTCAAGGTTTAGTGGAGGAGTCAGTCCGTAGAGGGAGCTACTTGGGAAGTAGAAGCAGCCATGAAAGCCAAGTATCCTCACCTCTTTCCTTCCGAATCCATCCCAGCTTGAGATAATAGTTCCTCTTCAGTTTTTCAGTCATTCATGCGTGAAATAAGTCTTAGTATCATGTTCCTTCAGTCTGTACTTGCATTTTCAGCGTATTTGCATGTTTTTGGAACTTAGTTCAGTCAGAAATCAGCCTTCAATGTTTAGTGGTAGGGTTGCAGCTCATTCCCTCCATTTCAGCTAGTTTACTCTTCATTCGAGGACAAATGATCCCAAGGGGGATATATTGTAACACCTCAAAAGCTAGACCTAGAAAATAATTGCATAAATATACTTGAAACAGTGAACCACGGCAGGGTTCACGGAACGTAATAGGGTCTACGGTCCATAGACCTGCCCGGGGTCTTGACTTGGAAGTCACCAGGCCCATACATTAGACCACGAGCACTTCACGGTCTGTGGTCTTGATGACGGGCCGTGGTGGTGCCCGTAGAGTCAAGGTAGTGACCCTCCCTAGCCAGCCCCTTAGACCCCCACGCCTAAGTGAGGACCACGAGGACCTTCACGGTCCGTGGTCCTTCACACGGCCTGTGGGGGCATCCGTGGAGCCTTACCACTAAGCCCTCTAGCTAGTCCCTCTAGACCACAGCCCAAGTAGAGACCACTGACACTTTCACGGTCTGTGGTCCTTCACACTGGCCGTGGTAGGGGTCGTAGAGTCAGACCCTCAACTAGTAGTCACCCAGTGCAGACCATGACCGACTTCACTGTCTGTGGTCCCTTTTAAGGTCCGTGAAGGTGGCCATGGTCAGCCCATCTACAGTTTAAGTCAGGGTTATTTCGGTCTTTTCCTTATTCGTTGGACACCTAAACTTCATCATTTTAACCCTAAATTTTGTGGTTTTAGTCAGTTTAAGCCTAGAAACATAACTAGAACTTACCCAAGTAAGATCTTTAATCAAAACTTAGAAAATTATAAGCGAAAGGAGAGAAAGAGGCGACCAACCCTAAGTTCAAGAACGCAGCAAGTTTCCTTCCGTTCCAGCCCCGAAATCAAAATATTTCTTTGTGGAATTCGTCACCAGGTATGTGGGATTTCACTAGTGGGTTCCTTTCACCCATTAGGTCCCTAGTTTTCAGTTAGTTTCTTGATTCCCTTATTATGATAAGACCTAGGGTTTCTTGAATGTTGGAATTAATGGGTTCTTAGCCGTTATAATGATCCAAATCAGATTAGTTTGTTAATATTAAGTCTACTGCATGAATTTCAGAACCCCAGATATGTAGTTCTTTAGTTCTTGAATTACACATGCTAGGCCTTATATTTCAGTTATTTCAGATATATATGCCTTAATTTGAAATGTGTCATTATTAGTTATTTATGCGCATTCTCAGTTTGCATGTCATTTTGAGTTATCCAGTATATCACCGTAATTCATTCATAATGCGTTAATCACTTAATCCATTAGGAGTAGCATAATACCGAAATGTACTAGGGTTCAGCGTACCCAAACTGTCCTAGAACTACTAGCCACGTACGTTGTAAGTCTCCTCTATGGGCATCATTTTAGTGATAACGTCAGCATGCCTCTACACCTATGTCAGGTGTATTCGATCCTCTCGATGGGGCGTATACATCGGACTCCACATTTAGCTCATGTTGTTTTATTATCGGTTATTAGTAGCTCCCACAGCTCAATCAGGCTCTATTGCATTGACCATTTTCAGTATTCAGTCTCAGTATGTTATAAATTGGTCATTGTATTCAGCTAAGTATTCCGTATCTATATCATGTTCAGATTATGCACTTGCTTTATTGCTTGTTCAGTTATGTGTTTATTTCAGCTTTATTCTATCTTGCATGCTCAGTACCTTTCAAGTACTGACACATATATTGCGCTATATCTTCTCGTGATGTAGGTTCAGGTCCTCAACAGTCAGATCACGCTTAGATCATTTCCCGATCTCTAGTTCAGCAGTATCAGCGGTGAGTCCTCATTCTTCGAGGACAATAGTCATGTTATCTTTTTAGTAATTTAGTTTCAGTTTTGCTAGACTTAGTTGGAGCATGTCCCAGCATTTCTAGTCAGTTAGTGGCTATTTTCAGACATAGTTGAATTCAGCTTAGTTATTGAGTTTGGTCTTTCTTTTGTATTAAACTCTCAGATTATTTATTCAGCTTTAGTATATGGGTATTCCCCATCATTTCAGTTTTATTTATGATTTAGCTTCCGCATCAGTTAGTATTATCCTTAGTATGCTCATGTCATGCCAGCATGGTTAGCTTGGGATCACTTGTGATCCTAGGTCCCGTGTCAGCATTTGGGGGGTAGCTCGGGGAGTGACAATGTCCCTCATCAGGTTCATCATCTGCATCAGCTTCTTTAAGATTGATGGATTCATGAAGAGGATGTTCTTCAGCAAGCTCACTGTTTAGACCATCTCAGAATATTCTTTGTTTTGCAACTTATTTCTCAATTCTTCCAGACTCATCAAAATTAACATTACATCTTTTTTCAATGCACACATTTTTATTCACCTGATAAGCCTTGCTGATGGAAGAATATCCCACAAGTGCTATTTTATCATTATTGGGATCAAACTTCCTCATATCACCCTTTTGGTCACAGAACATGCAGTATTCATCACTTCAGTCCGAAAGTTCTTTGGATAATTAAAATCCTACTTATTTTGCTTGATGGATGGTTTGATCTTCTTCTCTTTAACACAAGAATCACAAACTTTGTCATCTGCAAATTTTATTTTGGTTAGACCGTAAACAAGGTCCCTTGACAAAAGTTTGTTTAGAGAGAAGAGCTCAATTGACCAAGTCTTGTGTATCATAGATCAATATTCTCACCCTAAGCATCAAGGGAAATGAGAATGTTACAACGATCCCTGTTTAGATCAGTAGTACATGTTCTTGTATCTCCTTTTTGTCAACATCATCATCCGAGAGAGTAAGTTGTGACCACCCATTTATTTGATAAGAACTTAACTCAAATTCCCTTATCACAAATCCATGAAACACTTATAAGATTGTACTTCAACCCATTGACATAGTACACAACTTAAAAAGAGTGTTCCACAGACTTTCATGTCCAGCCTACATAAAAAATGTACCATTTCTTGCCATTACCAAAAGAGACAACCCCACCTTGAAGTGCCTTGAGAGATAGGAAGTTTTTAGTTTTCTCAGTCATGTGCTTTGAGCATCTATTATTCATAAACCAACACTGACTGATTCTACATCCTCGCACTTGCAACAAAGATTACATGTTAGATTTGGGAACCCATTTCAGTCTAAGTCCCGAGTAAGTAGATAGAGGCATAATGAGAGAATTTCTCGTCCAATGCAGAAAAATAGTCTTTCTCATGTTAAGAGAAGAGCTAGAACTAGGATGAGGTCCCTTGTTCTGTGTGCCTTTCTGTTTGGAATAGATTGAGAAATTTTCTTGAGTTCTTTTCCAAGCTGGACAGTCCTTCAGATGACCATTATGACCACAATGAAGACAACAGATTATCAGAAACAGACACATATTTGTTATGAGGGTTATAGGGAGGATTTATCTTTCCATACCCTAAACCTTTCCCACTTTTGAATTTTTTATTTTCCAAGTTGGAAAGAATCTTAGAAGAGTCGGTCCATTTCAAGGAATGATTTAACTCTTCTTTGACTTGACTTAGGTCCTTTACTAGTTGTGAGTTTCTCTCAAGAGCAACAACTATTTTGGACTCGTAAATTTTTAGACTCTCCTGTAAATCCAGCACAAATTTACTTAGCTTCCTCTTCCCATTTTCAAAGGTTTCTGATTCCTCTTTATGCTTACGCTGACTTCTTTCTGTATCCAGACTACTCAATCTAACATTCATTCAGACATACGAGAAATAAGAGCTAACTTTTCATCTTGACAAAGATCCATGTTTTCACTTAAGACCATTATTTCATTTGTTAGTTCATCAATAGAGTCTATCAATATAATAGCTAGTTTTCTCAATGTTTTAATGGACAAGGTGTCTATGTCACCTTTAAGATCAAGAAGTGGTATCTCGTCCTTGTCATCTTCTTCATCAATCTTTGCCATTAATGAGAAGATGGAGTTAAATATGTCTTCATCATCCTTGACAACCATCATGGAGAAATCTTCATGGTGTACTCTGTCTTCCAAGTCACTGGATGCATTTCCCAATGCTGCAAAAGCCTTCTTTAGCCTTGGTGGAGCGGTCATTCCTACATGATCTTTTCTCTTGGTTGTTAACCAAATAGAGAGCTCGTGCTCTGATACCAATTTTTGGAATGTATGCATCCACTATACGTCAACGGACTATGTCCCTTGACTCAGCAAGAACAGTAACTAAAATAAATGCAAAAAATAAATAGCTCAAAGAAAACCAGGCACAAGGATTTTACGTGGAAACCTCCTTCCTCAAGAGAGGTGAAAACCACGACCGGTACTCACAAGATTTCAACCCAAACTCCATTTAACTCTAAAAGGAGCAACGATTCAGATTACAAAAACTTGCAACCTAGGAATTTAACTCTAAATCCCTTCCCCCTCAATGTAGCAACTCTACTACAAAGAAAGAACTAAGCAATAACTCTATTGCCCACTAAATCAACTAACTCTAGTTGATCTAGACTTCAACTCTTTCTAAGCAACAACTTTATCACCAATTAAACCAATTAAGTCTAATTGATTTAGACTTTATCCACTCACCATAGTTAACTCTAGCTATAACTCAGGATCAACACTGAAATGATTTAGACTTTATCCACTCACCATAGTTTACGCTCCAATGGATGTATGGATAGATATGTACCCCATGGGTCCCGTACTGAGAAACAGTGGGTGTGTATCACTAGGTACGACATGCATCACCATACTTGACATTGCATTTCATTGCATTGGATATCTTTATCATTTGTGAACTTGTGATTGATGAAGTTGATCATGTTTGTTGTTGATCTGTATTTGTTGGAATGTTGTAATTGAGTTGTATGCTATGAAATTGTGAACTGTTAGGTTGAGCTAGTTTTATGCAGGTTGTAGTTGTGGAGGTTTGGTTGGGATGGCAGGAGTACCCATATTCTATATTCTTAACTTTTGTTTAGGCGTTCACTTGCTGAGTACGGTGTGGTTTGGTACTTACCCCTTGCTCCTACATTTGTGTAGGTTATGAGCCCAAATCTTTATGATACTCTGTCTTATATTCCTGTCTGAGGCTTCCTATGGAGATTTGTGAGGTAGTTGATTGTCATCTCAGCAAACCTTTTTACTCGTACTTATGATCTTGTTCTACTTTAGAGACAACATCATTTGAGACTTTTTTATTTCTTTCAAACCTATTGTAATACATTAGAGGCTTGTATACGTGACAACCAAGTTATGGGGGTATATTTAAGTTAATTGTGAATTTCCACATTATTTTATAGTATTAGACTTTTATTCTCGCTTTACTTCCGCACTTATAGTATTATTTGGGTTCAGGTTGACTTGTCTTGATGAGATAAGAGAGTGTGATCACATCCATTTTTGGATCGTGACACATATTCTTGTTTTTTTTTTAAAAACAATATATGAAAATGAAAATTTAGAAGTGCACACAGTTAAATGTGTAGTAATTATAAACTATGATAAAAATAATTCAACGTTTTTTTAAAAACTGAAGTTTACATAACTCAAATTCAAAATTATTTTAGAATTTCACGATTGGTTACATATTTTTGTGTTGGATTTATATCATTTACATTTTCTATTAGAGATGTTTATTATAATAACACTAATAGATTCTACCTTTTTTTCACACAACAGATAAAGGTGAAGATTCATATATGTACATCATTAAATTACACTATAAGGTTGGTGGATGTTTGAGTGATGAACTATGTTAATGGTCATATAGCTTATTATGACTATTGCAATGGAGATAAAAATTTCATTATTCAGATGAGGCAGTGTATGAAAAAGTTTAAAGTCACTGATAAAAAGGTGAAATATTGGTTCAAGTTTGGGCCTTATTTTGAGACAAGTATAAAACTTTTGTGAACTGATTTAGATATATATAACCTTGTCTATGAAATACCTGATAGTAGAGAAGTGGAAATATTTGTTGAGCACACGAAAGAGGACCAATGAAACTATGATATAGTTGATTCTGAGAGCAACCCACAACAAGGCGGAGAAGATTTTGTAGATTTGAATATAATAGAGAAAAATAATGAGAGTAATGCCACGTGTGGAGAACGTGAGTCATTTAATGACTCTGATTATTCCTTGGAAGAAGATGATATGTTTTTTGATAAAATCATTGACTCTAATGTAGAATGGGTTGGCCTTAATGGGAGAAATAGAGAAAATCAAGTTAAAGAAAAAATAATAGAGGTTGGAGTTTTCTTAGACATGTTGGCCAGGTTTCCCAATGACACTCAAGAAAATGATTGTGTTGAATTACTGAGTCGTGGATTCAACTCATTTAGGGCTTAATATTCAAAGTTTTAGTGTCCTCAATACCTATTTTATGCTCTAAACTGATGTTAAAATGTTAATTTGTAGCAAGGAAGGTAAAAGAGGAAAGCAAGGACATTACCGGGCAAAAATGAGAGAAAAAGATGAAGAAGCTGAAGAAAAGCAAGGCTGGTAGTCGCCAAAGCCTTCGGCGAGTCGATGAGTGGACCTTCAGCTCGCCAAAAGTTCAAGCCAACCAGCCCATGGATAAGACCAACTCAGCGAGAAAATTGGTGTTTTGGTGAAGCGCCGAATGGATCGGCGATGTCGACCTTGATAACCTAAAGTCACAGAAGAGAGGTGGTGAAAGGTTAAGCCTAGAAGGCGATGGAAAGGATCATTCGGCGCATCACCGACTAGGTCGGCGAAGCCCAACTTATTTCGCTGAAGGACTCCGAAGCTGAAATTCTGGGAACGTATAAATGCAATTTTCAAAACAAGAAAAAGAGTTCCCACATTGCCCAGTTCTGGGTTTTTGATCCTCAACATTCTAAACATTGTTCTTACACTTTTTGAGTAGATATTTAGGGTTGGATTGATTTTTAGCTTTAATTGGAGAATTTGAAGACTTGTGGATTGTTGCCTAATCTGATGGAAAATATAATTGGTAACAATTTCTTGCTCTTTATGATGTTTGGCTAAAACCCCCATTCTTGGGGGTGTGATTATGTAATTGAATGTTTCAATAAGCTTATGGGTGTTAGTATTTACTGATTTTATTGTTGATTTGAAGTGGGTTCAATTAATAGTTGAGTTTTAATTGATGAATTGTAGTTGCAAATGCAATTCTAGTTTAGCATTCTAAGTTTGTTTGAGAAAAAAGTATTAGAGTTAAAACTATTAGTTGATGATTGTAGTGATTGGGTTTATTGTAGACTTAGCCTGAGAAAGTGGGTCTAAATGCAATCCTACTAATGTAGCTTGAAAAAGTAGATTGATTAAGGTATTGGGTTGTTTATATGTGTTGAGGTTGTCGAGGTTCCAAAGATCTCGCTCGATTCGTGATAGTTGATTGAGAAATGGCTATTGCACCTAAAGTCTAGCCTACCCACTAAGATTCAACGACTTCTAGTAAATAATAATCACCAATGCGAAATTGGCATTCAATTGATCACCCTCCCAAGAAATTTCCTCTACTTTGTTTACTCCCGGTTGTTCATAGTTGTTAACTGTTCACTCAAATCTCCCCATTCAATTTATTTTATTATTTCGAAAATGTCTACATCTACAAACCAATAGAACACCATTTTACTTCGCAATCGAATTCTTTCCCGTATCACTCTCCGTGGGATCGATCCCAACTCTAAGTTGGGTTTATCTTGTTATCGAGCGCCTACACTTAGAATCAGATGAAGTGTAGTTCAGTGTTATCATATATCATTTGAGGATTTAATGACTTTGTATGGATATTCTGATGATGGTGATCCTAAAAGATCAACTCTTTTTACTCCAACTAGGAATTTGGAGGATCCAAAATTTAACTTTACGCTTAATATGACTTTCAGCAATAGCAAAGAAGTCAAGTGAGCAGTTAAGTTACATGTTGTGTTACAAAAAAAAGACATCAAGTTTAATAAGAAATAAAGTACAAGGTCAAAGGAAATTTGTAAGGTGTCAAGTTGCAAATGGTTCATATTAGCATCAAAGTCTAATCACGATGAACCTTTCAAAGATCAAGACAATAGGCCCTGACCATTCTTGTCGCAAACAAATAGATGACAAGACTATTGACTCTGGAGTTTGAGCTAAGAAGTATGTTGAAGAATTTAGAATAAATCCAAATTAGGGAGTAAAAGAATTCCAAACTCAAGTGATGAGGACACATAATTGTACTATTACTCGAACCCAAGCTTATATGGCAAAGAGGAAGACATTATATCTAATTACAGGAACTAAAGAAGAGAAGTTTGATATGTTATGGGATTACTATGCTTAGCTAATTAAGGAGGAGTAATCTAGAGACTACGTGTATTTTGAAGCTAGATGAAACAAAAAAAAACAATGGTTAATGGTAGAAAAATATTTTTGAGACTTTATATATGTTTTGCAACTTGCAAATAGGGACTTTTAATGGGATGTCGACCTATAATAGAGGTTGATGGATGTCATTTGAAAGGGCACCAAAAGGGGAGTCAACTATTGATAGTAGTAGGCAATGATGGAAATAACAACATATATCCTTTTGCATTCGCAATTGCAGAAGGTGTGTCACGCCCCGAACCTACACCCTGGACGTGGCCGGCACTCGAAGACCATTGCTGGCCCCCAAGCGAACCCTTGGCCTGGCTTTCTTAACTCAGCGGAAACTTAACTCAACAGCATAACTCAATGCAATGCAAGGTTATAGAACAACCCAACTGATAACATCTGGCCAAAAAGACAACTCGAGTCTCAAAATAGAATATTTACATATATACATGCAGGAGAGACTCAAAACTAACTGACTGACTGTCTATGAAGCCTCTAAAATACTGAGATGGATGTTGGGACAGACCCCACAACACCCTAATAAAACAAACTACGAAACACAAAATAACCGAGTCCTCCGGAAGCAAGGAAGCTCACCACTGACTCTAGAGTGCTCAGCTGGATCAACGGCGTGCTGGATGCTGATCCTGGGTACCTGCGTCTGCATCATAGTAAGATGCAGGCCAACTGGCATCAGTACATGGAATGTACGAGTATGTGAGCTGGACCGCTAACAACAACTTAAGCTTGAAAGGAATACAAAGAACACTCACCTTGGCTCTGTTCAACTCATGAAAGACTGAACTCAATATATAAAGCAATAAAACACATGCAATATATAAAGCTTGAAAACTGTTAAAAACATGACATCAACATCATATTCATAATATCATAAAATAATATGCTTCCTCTCATAGTCTACTTGTGCAATGCATGAATGAAGTCTCATACCCCCATTCATACTAAGCAGAGCCCCTCGAGGAACCATCTACTGTGGGAGTTTCTCTAACTGATAACCACCACTAGGAAACTGAGTGGCGATATAACGTTTTACCTCACGTTGCCCGAGGACCATCCTATACCTTGCCGTGCTATAAGAAGCTAACTATGCTAAGTGGATCCACTAGCTAAACTTACGAAATCATCTAAAAAGTATGACCCGTTAACTCCCATGTTGGCTCATGGTTCTTATGGAGAGTTGAGTTAATATGAACTCAAGTTCCCAACTCGGTGCTCAAGACTACTCCCAAAATACTTTAGCTCATAAGTGTTTTAAACACATCTTTCTTTAATTTGAGATAATTACTCAAAGCTTAGCCCAAAGGTTCTTTTGCAAAACATAGTTCCTCTCTTACTCAAATGTAAAAAATTTATAAACTTCTTTGGGAATACTTAGTTCCCTAATAGCTTTTGAGAAATGAACTCAAATTTAAGCTCTTTGCTTAACTTGAAATTCTATGCCCTTTTCTTGGCTTGAAACTGTATGCCCTGTACTTGGCTTGAAACTCTATGCCCTTTACTTGGCTTGAAACTTGAGCCTTACATGAAGTTAAAACGTTCAATAAAGACTCTTGAACAACTTTGAAAACTTGCTTGACTTACTTCTTGACTTCACTTGACTTTGATCCTAACTCGCCTTGAATTGAATTATGGATTCAAGGTATAAGACCACATGTTTATGGACAAGTTCTTGACGTTTAGACGTACCTTGGAGTGTTGGAAACAACTATGAAACATAGGTACAATACATAGAACATGCATGAACAAGTGGGGAAAGAATAGGAAAGATTGGCACCCTTGGCGCTCTGAGAGGCGCGGGGCGTCAGGCCAAAAACTTCAGAAGGGCCTGCTGGAGCTCTGAGAGGCGCGCCGCCCCAAGGGGGAAAGTTCAGAACCCCTTTTGGGGGGCGCTGGCAGGCACGACGCGCCAGCCCCTTCTCCAGAAAATCCGACTTTTCTCCCTCTTTTCTCCAACTCTAAACCTTCTAAACTTCAAAGGTTTCAACCCCAAACACTAAGGATCATAAAACCCCTCAACATACAAGATATTCAACTCAAAACACAACCAAATCATGTCCCAAATCAACAAGAACTTCAACAACACAATCAACATCAACAACACAACCAACAACTTCAACAACACAACCAATCTTTTCTCAATGATAAAACGAGTTTGGTGTGTAGGGGAAAGAATCAACCCAACACTATGAACTCACATACCTAGTAGGGATCACCCCCGACGATATCCACGACGATCTTGACGGATTTGATTCCTCTTCTCCTTCTCTTTCTCCTCTTCTTTCTCTCTTCTCTCAAAAGCCCTAACTTTCACTCTTTTAAAATGGGACAAAACTGATCTAAAAATCAGTATAACCCATTAAATATAACCAAAAGAATTGGTTAGGGAAAAGACCAAAATACCCTTAAAATTTCCGGACGGGTTTCCCTGCCAAATGCCCAACTTCCAAAGGGCATAACTCACTCATATGAACTCGGAATCGAGCAAACTCGACGGCGTTGGAAAGAAAATTCCACGATCTTCTCAAACATAACTGGAACTACACCTAAATCATCCTGAGCTAGGAGTTATGACTGCTCAAAGTTGGCCAAAAACTCATTTGTTTTCCATACTTTACCAAATTTCCAGATTTTTGAATTCCTTCCAAAAATGATAAATTCTAATTTTAAGCCTCTTCATCGTTATTTCAAATTACCGGATGTTACAAGGTGAACTAAAGGAAACATGGAAGTGGTTTCTAACAACTCTTGATGAAGATCTAGGAATATCACTAAACCCTTTTGCATGGACTTTCATTTCTGATAAACAAAAGAGTTTAATTCCAATATTTTATGAGATAATGCCAGATGTTGCACACATATTTAGAGGAGACATCTACACAACAATTTCAAGGCTGAAGGTTTTGGAGGAGGACAAGCACTAAAGGATATCCTATGGAAAGCTGCTAGGGCAACTACAAAACCTGAATTCTCCAAGTATTTCTAAGAGATGAAAAAAATAGATTCAAAAAATCCTGAATACTTTATTAATAAACCACCCAGTCACTGGTCAAGGGATTTTTTCTCTTCTTTTTCAAAATGTGATGTGTTAATAAATAATTTGTGCGAGTCATTTAATAGTGTACTTCCACATGTAAGAGACAAGTATATTTGGACAATGATTGAATAAATTAGGATATATATGTTGTCCAGAATTCTAAAGAACAGAGATAAAATGATGAAGTATTGCAAGAGAATCTGTCCAAAAATCGTGTTGAAACTAGAAAAAAATAAGGCTAAAGCGGCTGAATGTATTGCCACTAATCAAAATTACGGAGTCTGTCCAAGAAGCCAAACACGGGTCGGCAGAAGATCTACATTGCCAAAATCGACGCCAAGAATTACCTCCAAGTCACATTCTCTAAACATTGTTCAGGACTTTTCAAGAAAGCTAGTGAACTATGTGCACTATGTGGGGTTGAAATTGCCATTATTGTTTTCTCCCATGCAAGAAAAGCTTACTCCATTGTGCACGCTAATGTTGAGTCCATTAATGATAGGTTTCTTTTACGAAATCCTCATCCAATCTACAAAACTTCATATTTTTGAGCCTCATAATAAACATGTAAATGTTTGTGAGCTCAACTTGCAACTCACTCAAATTCTTGATGAAGTTGAAGTTGAGAAGAAAAAGAGTGAAACATTTGACCAGATATTGGTGAGAAGCTTAGGTGATGACTCATGCAAGAATAGTAATTATTCGTCTTTCTTAGCTGAGAATGATGTTGGGATTTTTAGCAATTATGACTTCAAGCCTGTTATGGATGCTACAAATTATCCTCATAACCATACTTTTGGTTTTGATCATCATGGGTTCTTTTAATTCTTTTTCATCATCTTTTGGTTAAATTAATCTAGCCATAATCTCCTTTGTTGTGTTATTTAATATATATGTTACATTATTAAAATGACATAAATATAGTGTTACCTACTTCGTTTCTATCATGTTACTATTTAAGAAGATCGATTTAAAACATACACAACGATAATAAATAGATTTTTTCAGTTAATTAGTTCCACTTATTTATAGGCAATTACATGTAGCTTTATTTTAGGTAATAATAAATAAAATTTCTATAACTACCCAATTGGTAAATAAGTGGAATTTGCTAAAATTCTTGTGCACTTTTTCTACATTACTTTTGAGATACCGCAAGCCGAAGGTGAAGTTGATTGTGAATGTGAAATGTCAATAATGTAATTGGAGGTGGTAGGTTTCCCATTTTCCTTAAAACTAGATCATTTGTATTTAAAAAAACAACAAAACAGTAACAAAAATAAAATAAAATTGAATAGAATAAAAGTTAAGCTCAGTAAATTTACGTTATGTTTTTAGTAAACTTATATTCTCTTCAATGTACTCGAGATAACGAAATGCATCCTCGCAGAATAGTGGTAACACAAACTCCAGTGAACAGTGAACTCACTCGACAACGTTAATTCACATGAGTTTTTTTAGTGCAAGAAGAACTGAAGAAACCTTACCCACTATTCAAGAACCAGGTTCTTGAATAATACACACAGGATACTTACGTTAATGACAGTAACACCAATATATCGTGAAAACCTTCCTAACTCAAGAAAGGGAAAAACCACACAGAGTTTTATATTAATTCAACAATTACAACTCAGTAAATCGATGAACCTAACTCTACACATCTACCCTTTCGATTAACTATAATCGAAAACACCCTCAACTCTCCAAGAAGTTAAACTCGCTTCTTGGTTACAAAAACTCTCAATCTCTCTACTAACTCTAACCCCCCAAGAAGTCAAACCCACTTCTTGTTACAATTCTCTCAAGACTCTACCCCCCAAGAAGTCAAACCCACTTCTTGTTACAATTCCCTCAAGACTCTACTCCACAAGAAGTCAAACCCACTTCTTGTTACACAATCTAGGAATTATTACAACTCAATAATAAACGTAGAACAAATCAACAAAGACTAATAACCCTAGACTTTAATTGATCAGATTTCAACATTCAATAATTCATAGTGGAACAAAACTCGTGAACCTGGGCCTTACGTTGATGTGATGAAGCCCTGTGTTTTTGCTCCAATAACTATTGCTCTCAAGATGATGAATTTCGTGAATATGCAATAGGTATCGTTCTGACTTTGCTGGAAGATTCTCTCAATTTGTGTTTATGCAAAAACGATTTTTTTCCTTCAATGTCTTGAACCTTTTATAGAGTTTGATTTGTCTTCATCAACTTCTACAAGGAAAGGAATAACAAATCATTTTCCTTCTTGAACTTGTCTATATTTACTTCTTTCCTTATTTGACTTGAATTTTAACTTCTTTATTTCTTTCCTTATTTGACTTGAATTGTTACTTCTTTATGTCTTTCCATATTTGTTTCCTTCTTTTCATTCTTTATTTCTACACTTTTTCTTCTCTACTCCACAATCTCTCATAATTGTACATGTCGTCTGCAGTCGTCTGAGAACCTGGTTCACCTGATAGAGTACACATAAGACAATAAGTAGTGAATCATGTTCACGTTATCAATCATTAAAACTACTTTATATGTTCTCCTACTTCCCAACAAGAACAGTAGAAGATCAGAAAAAATTGTATATTAAAAAATGAGAGAAAACTTCTCTATTTATACCCAAGTAATGATAGTAGAACATGTGTTATTGTGTCTTATAATCAGAAATATCACAACTCTTCGGAAAAGTCACAACCACCCTTCAAAATAAAAATATGCTAGTCAAATAACAAATTACATTTTTTCAGAAAAAAAAAAACTTTATTTCTTATTTACACATTTTAATATCCAACAATAATCACCTTATAAAGCTTTGCAATGACTCTTTTGTTACATATCTCACGGATCTATAATTAATAATTACAAAAGTTTTACTTAGAAATATCTTAGCTACTCAAGAATTTCTATGGTGAGTTTAGATCAGGTGTACCTGTAAACAAACGATACAAAAGAGATAATTAAAAGATATGAAGAAATCGATAAACTGAAATCCTAGCTTAAGCGAGGTGACAAATCTAATCAAGATCATAGATATATACAAATATTCACATCATTGATAACCAATACTAACAAAACATACTTATATTTATGAGTAGACTTAAACATTTTGCATAAATAGATAAAGAGACAAATAACACCACAAAAGGTACTATTCAGAAATCCAATTTCCTTGAAAAACAACAATGACCAGATTAGATCCAAAGGTAATACTGGAAACACCAGATTGACTTTGCTCAACACAATCATTTTTCTGCGTCTTTGATACGATTTTAAAATCATGAAGGGGGGAATAATAATCTTTGCTCGTCATTTGTATTAACACTGCTTGTCTTTTCCAGTAAGTTGTTGAAGATGCCGAACATGCTTCTTTCCTACCCTATGTGCCTCCATCGCCTTTTCACAGAAGGTCCCTATTTTGCATGTCTCACACCAAAACGTGAACTCCCTATTGTTTTGCTTTTCAGGAGCTGCATTGCTATCTATCAACAAGGATGGTGGATCATTAACGTTTGGACTTGATATCAAATCATCGCAAGGACGCTCCACAAGCTGGGTGAATTTTTATTTCTTTGGAAAAAGGCCAATGCTCCAGTTTTTGTTCTCCTCCTTGCGTTTGTGTTTTTTCCCTTGGAAGTGGGCATTCAGGCAATCTTGATTTGTAGCACTTACCTGACAAAGTTCACAATTCCACTCCATAACATTTTTCACTGGAGCACTGCTTAATGAAGGCTTATCATCAACCTCTTCAATTACAGTTATAGCTTTCCGTTTTGCTCCAGAGCTCGTGTCAGGCTTAGCCTGTATCAACACCAAAAGAAGCACTTCTCAGAAATTTAAACATTGACGAATTCATAAACATTAAATGAATGTATAAAAGCAATAGTAGCTTCTACTAAAGCAGGGAACAACGGCCTGGGGAGAACATGTTTTGGAGCACATTAAAATGAAAGCATCATCTGACCTGATTCTGCTCAACCAGGCAAATACTTAGTTGTATAAGAATGAATGTCGTTGCCATTGATAACGTTTCATTTCTGATTGTTATCTAGTACAGGAAATTATTTCCTAGGTTTGGTTGCTCAATTTAGAGATGACTTACCTTGTAATGATATAAACAAATATAAGTAGCATTCTGGTTATGTAAACTAGTCACCAGAAAACCACATATATGACTATACGGAATACCTAAAGGAAAAAAAATTAGGGAATCTAGGCCTTTTTTCGAGAATCAAAACAAATATGATGACACAGCAATATCCTGAACAGGTTTTGATAATGATAACATGGACCAGGTTCTCAAGAGAAGAAGAACGAACAGAGAAAGACGCAGGGAACTAGGAGGTTCTATTTAAGGAGAACATTAGATAATGTACTCCTTGTAGGACTGAACTAGGGTTTCATGTACTCCTCCTGTAAATAGATAATGAGCATAATGAGAAAATTAGCTTTTGCAATTATCAAACGATTTTTTCTAAGCAAGAGCAAAGACGGAGTGAAGAAGCAGAAGAAAGAAGAACTAGAATTAGGTTTTCTTTCTGAAGCTAGGTGTTTGGTTAGTTCAACATAGAATCGTTGATGAGTGGTAATTATTTTAAGTGTGAAACTGAGCTTGTGAGGTTTGTAACAAGAAGTGAATTTGGCTTCTCGGAGAGTTTGTAACAAGAAGTGGGTTTGACTTCGTGGAGATCAAAGTTAGCAGTTATAGTTAATCAGTTGAGGTACTAGAGTTAGTCCCTTTGATTATTGAGTTATAATCTAAAGTTTCTCTTTGAAGTTTAGTGAGAAGTTGTTGAAATCCTACACATTATAGGTCGTGGTTAGCAAGGAGGCTTTCCACGATAAATCTCTTTGTCATTCTGTTACGTTATTATTTTCGCTATTACTGCAAAAACCTACTTCTTGTATTTGTTAGCTTGTTACAGTTTCTTCAATTGGTCTCAGAGCAGGTCTTTTCACTCAAAGGGTTCAAACGTTGTAAATGATCAATGGGCACCACCTACTGCACATGAAGGAGCATCATGGACAATAACACCACTATTCAGTGGAAAATAATATGGATGGTGGAAGAACATGTGGTACAACTCAAGTCCAAGGAGAGAAAGGAATGTGATGTCGTTGCTGACAAGTTGGCAATTCATAACAATGCAAAGGCTAAGAAAATCTTGATATGTGGAATAGTTCCAAATGAGTATAATAGAATTTCAGCATGTCCAGATCCTAAAGTGAGATGGGATGTAACATCTCGCACCTAGAAACGACTAGAAAGAGTTTAAAATCTGAAAATATTCATTTTTGGAAAACACGTGGAAATCTGGAAATTTTTGTCCAAGTTAAGAAAGTGAGTTTTGGTAATTTTCAAACGACCATAACTCCTATCTCAGGATGATTTAGGAGTAGTTCTTGATATGGTTGGAAATCCCTTGGGAAGATCTTTCCAACGCCGCTGAGTTTGCACGATTTTGACATCGTATGAGTGAGATATGCCTTTCGAAAGTTGGGTTGTTGGATTGAGGAAAGTCCCAATCCGGATTTAGGGAAGGGCAAAGTGGTCTTTTCCCTAATTATTTTTCCTAATTCGTCTTTAGGGATTTATTGGGGTAAAAATAGAACCTAATCAGCTTTGGAAAATTAAAGAACGCTTAGGGCTTGGAGAAGAGAGAAAGGAAGAAAGAACGGGAGAAAAAGGCAAGAATTCGTCAAGATCATCCAAGCTTGCGAGTGGAATTCGTCGGGGGTGATTCCTATTAAGGTATGTGAGATCTTTTCGTGTTGGGTTAGTTCACCCACACACCAACTTGTTTCAATCCAATTGTTTTGAGTTGTTTACATGTTGAAGAAGTGAGGTTCTTGAAGAACAAATTGTAGAATTCTTGTTGGTTGAGTTGTTGATGCTTGGGGGTTGATTTGATTCATGTTTCCGGGCTGTTTTTCGAGTTAGATTGGTTGTGCATTGAGGGTACAATTGATCC
>JAJOOO010004815.1:0-16808 GCA_029582685.1 Solanum piurae | reverse complement strand
CAGATTTGGCTGCTGGACTTAAATTTCATTTTTCCTTTTATTTAACTTAGTTTGGGCCTCAAGTGAGTCAATTAACATAGGCCCAAATCTGATCCATAAACCTTGGCCTTTTTAACTAGATCCATATAGCTCAAGTAGGTGATGTACTTACTTGCTTTCACTTGGTCTTAAATATTGGGCCTTGACAGATTTGGCTGCTGGACTTAAATTTCATTTTTCCTTTTATTTAACTTAGTTTGGGCCTCAAGTGAGTCAATTAACATAGGCCCAAATCTGATCCATAAACCTTGGCCTTTTTAACTAGATCCATATAGCTCAAGTAGGTGATGTACTTACTTGCTTTCACTTGGTCTTAAATATTGGGCCTTGACAGATTTGGCTGCTGGACTTAAATTTCATTTTTCCTTTTATTTAACTTAGTTTGGGCCTCAAGTGAGTCAATTAACATAGGCCCAAATCTGATCCATAAACCTTGGCCTTTTTAACTAGATCCATATAGCTCAAGTAGGTGATGCACCTACTTGGTCCTTTGGACTGGTCAATAATTCAAAGTAGGTGATGCACCTCCTTGTCACTGCAAGCTTAGTTAAGTCAAGCAGGCAGCTCACTTATTTTATTCAATTTTCTAAATATTAATCCCTTTTGCTTTAACTTAGCACTTAACTTTCAACTTTAAGCTCAATTACCACCTTACTGTCTCTTTAAATACTCCCGTTGGAGTTAACTTGCAGTACACATGCTGAAACGTGCAAGGCATCACATCACCTTCCGAGCTAGTATAAACCAACACTAATCATATAAGAATCATGGTCCCTCACCTATACTATAAGGCTATGTCAAGTATCACAAGAATATAACAAGCATACGCGTATTACGGGCTGTTACATATTTCATTTGATTGAACTCTCTTGCCACCAACACTTTACTTTCTCCATTCATTTTTACCTACATATCTATTTAAAAAATAATTATTATCATGACTATATTATCATATTATAAGTAATAGGAAAATTGATTTTTGAAATAGTGGATTTTAACATCAAAACTAATAATTCAATGGACTACGTTGATGCCCAATATTTTAGAAAAATTAGGGAAAAACTCCTTCGTTTGTGAGTAAAAGAATTAAAAATGAAAAAACAAAGAAGAAATATCTTACCCAAATCATGTGCCTTTTTTCATATTTGTTTAATACTATACACTCTCCCACAACTTCTCGTCACTGTTAACTCATGAAAATCGTAAGAAAGAAATACGAGTGAATTAATATATGATTTTCTACAATTTGTTCACCAACTCTTTCTTATGGGGTACTTCAACTTTCTTTGAATTTCGAACTTAATCAACTGTTACACAAATAACACTTGGGATTTTTTAAGAAGGAAAAGAGTAAAAAACTTAAAATAATCTTAGTTTAAAAGTGAGGAAATTCCTCTATTTATAACAAACAAATAGTAGTATGAATAGGTGCTAATTGTGCATTATCAAAAATGTCACAAACTTTTGAAAAAGTCACTACTTATCAGAAAAGTCACAAGCCTATGGAAAAGTCACAACTCATCAAAAAAGGCATAACCCTTTGGAAAAATCACAACCCTTTGAAAGAATCACAACCCTTCGAAAAAGTCAAAACTCATCGAAAATATCACAACACGTAAAAAAAGTCACAACCCTTTGGAAAAGTCACAACTCACAACCCTTTAATGTGAAAAGGTATCCACTTTTAATATAATAAAATTAATTAAATTAATAATCATATATCATATATATGTATAAAAGAGAACCTTAGGCCCGCCTATGTGGCACCACCACAAACAAGGATTCCCTTTTAATTTATTTATTTCCAAAACTAGCCTTCCCCTTTCATGAAAAGTTGTGACTTTTATGAAAAATTGCAACTTTAATGAAAAGTTGGGACTTTAATGAAAGGTTGTAACATTTATAAAAGTTTGTGACTTTTATGAAAAGTTGTGACTTACATGAAAAGTTGCGACTTTTAGGAAAAGTTGTAACTTCTATGAAGAGTTGCGACTTTTATGAAAAGTTGTGCCTTTTATGAAGGTTATACCCTTTCCGAAGGGTTGTAACTTTTCAGAAGAGTTGTGACCTTTCTGATAAGGCACAATAAATATTTGTTCACACTACCCTTTGTTGTCTAGTTATAAATAGAGGGCTTTCCTCTCATTTTAAAACAACGAAAATTTTGAAATTCTTCTTCTTTTACATAATTAAATATTCGTGTACAATATTTTCCTTTTTGTTTCATCCTATTGTTACAGATCCTAGTATGTTTTTTTTTATAGTTATTAATTTATGCTTATGACTGTTTTAAACTTCGTTTTTTTTAATATTTTTGTAAAATTATTGTTATAAGTATTTGATAGTATAGATTAAATATCACACGTTAATTAAGTATTCACGCAAGTTTTCTCTATTCAAATTGTTGAAGGTACGTAATTTTTTTTCTTAAAGATCTATACTGCAATCTCTTGAAGACAAAATTCAAATTTGGTATGCCATTGTAAGGACAGAAAGACCTTAAAAGCTTTATCTCACCTTGATGTGCGAAGTGAACCAGGAAAAGAAGACAAGAATTAATAAACTTTTGACATGAGTTCAAGGATGTGCCAGATGACCTATAGAGGAATATGATTAAACTGGAGCCTCTTTTAATCCAAAAGACATAGATAACTACACAATAAATTAATTGCTCATATTCAATATGAAGTATGGGTAGATTCTCAAGTTTATTGCAAGTTGTAAATACTTTCTTGAAGTAATAGATGTATTTTTTGACACTGTGATTGGAGTAGAACTGTAGTTTCAAATTGAACTTCATCAGTCTGGTATGTTGATTTTTAAAAAACACCCAAACAAACTGAATAATTTGTGTAATCTTTTTCTTTCAAGTATATATAATAAGTTGAATTGTTGTCCAATGTGATACATTCTCTCTTTAATTTTTCATTTTAATAATTACTTATGATACATTTAAATGGGGAACTTTAAAATGATATATGAAAAAAAAAGGTAGAGCTGAACTTCCTACACGTTAGAATTAGAATTTTTTTCATCCTTTTAAAATTTGTTTATCCCTTAACCAACGATTATTTATTTATTAGAAAATTTAATATCTCCGGTACGGTTGATGTTCATTTGAATCCCCAAAAATATCAAGTAATAACACTTCCTGGGTAAAAAGATAAATTATAAAATCAAATTACAGATGATTGATTGAAGGATAAATGATAGATATTATAATTATCATCTTCCTTTACATTATTACTATTTTAATAATGTTTGTTACTATGTAATCTTGTATGAAAGATAATATAGTATTTTAGTTTTAATGACTCATAGGTTTTAAGTATTATTTTATAAATTCTGTGATAATAAATTCCCGCGCGAAGCGCGGGTGATTTTACTAGTTAATATATATTGAGTATTTTTAATTGGATGTATTATAGTAATTCAACATTCAAGTTTGGAAGTCCATGCTTTTAAGGTAGTATAAAATATAAAATAATACAGATTTTAAACCCCAAAATAATCCAAACTCAATTCATTCTCTTAAATTTCCAATAGAAGATCAAGCTCCTCCTCTCAAATAATTCCCTCTCTAGAAGTTGAAGAAGAAAGCTAGGGTTTCAAGATCAAGCCTCCAAATCCTCCATTTCTTTCAAGCTTTTGGCATCAAGGTATGATAGTTTTCATCCATGGATTCCTTCCATTCATGGAGTTTCCAAATTCTCCTATTCTCAAAGTTAGAAATCCCCAATTGAGTTAGGGGTTTCTTCAATTTCCATGTGTTCTCTTGATTATTGATTTAAATGATTGAATTATGATCTCTTATGTATGAATTACTGAAATACTATGATTTTATGATGTTTCCCCTATGAACCCATGAAATCCCCATATTTTCTAAGTTATGAGCATATAATGTGGGTCTTGCATTATGAAAGAAGAGGTTTATGAAATCAAGCATGAATTGATAGAATTACATGAATTTATGATGAAACCCATGTCTAACCCATGTTTTTTAGATGTTGATGATTGAAAGTGTGTTTTGAACTTTCAAAGGTAAATTATGGAATTATGCATGTTCTTATGAAATCTATGAAAATATTTAAGGATGCTTTGAGAGTGAAGTATCAGTGATGATGTTGTTTTTGTGTTGTTGAAGGATTTTCTCATATACACATGAAAGCATGAATGTGAAAGGTTTTCTCACATAGTAAAGGGTTCTAAGGTTGAAAGATCTTCTCACCTAAATGAATCAAAGAAAAAGAGCTATTCTAATGAAACCTAGCTTGGATTGGTTATTGAATGATACCTTTCCATGGATGACTTATGAGGTAGCTTGGATTGGCAAGCTGACATGCCCTTCCACGAATAATAAGAACAAGTAAGAAATGACTATTCCGTGGGATTTATGCTTAGCACCGAGAGAATATTGAGATGGAAGCTCTCCCGTTAGAAGAGGCTAGGTTTCTAGAAGCAATCTCCTTATCCCTTACCTATGTGCCCCAATAGGATGATTGTCTAGATAGACATTAGCTAGTGGATCCAGTTAAGCTAGAAGTTCATGGTTCTACCTTGGAAAGTAGGACAACCCTTTTTGATGTGGGAGACACCGGGGGATCATGTTATAGCTCACATGGTCTCTCTGTCGGTTAAGACTACTTTCCAGAATAATAATGAACTAATGTTACTTCAAGAAGTATCTTACATGTGTTAAAAGGTTTTAAATGATGTTAGCTTGTATTGACCATGTTTTATGACTCATGTTTCCTAACCCTTTTATATCATGTTTTAGCTTGGTCATTGCATGTCCTCTTTTAGCATGATTTAAATATTTATATGCATGACTATCATACTTGGTACATATTTTGTACTAACTCATACCCTTGCCTACATTTCCCAAATGTAGGGTCGGACAGTCAGGGTTCTCAGTTCCGTGGCTAGAGGTTGACTTGAGAGATTCTGAGCTTTAGTGAGTCCTCATGCTTTGAGGACAGATTTTTATTGTTTCAGTTTTCTTTCTTATTTTCAGTTTTGGACATGATGTATGGGATAGGCCCAATTTTATTTTATTGTATTAGATGGCTATTGAGATAAAGTGTTTGGACTTCCGCTTTACTTTTATAAAATGTTTTGGACTTGAAATGTTGTTCTTTATCGCTTTCCATTCTATTTCTTATGTTATGAATGCTAAGTGACTTGTATGGGGTCAATCAGGGTCCTATACGCCATGTTATGCCTAGGGGGTACCTTGGGTCGTGAAAAATATTTTATGGCCAAAAGAATTTTTCTTACTTGAAATTTATAAAAATATATTCTTTAAATATACAAATTCTACCTAGCATACTACGTGTTGTTACATTTTTTAGAGTGTGTGATTAGGGTGATTGTTTCAATTCATTTTCTCCCTCTCACCCTCTCTCAGGTGTGAAAAACATACATGATCCAAATTCTTCTACAATTTCAACCAAATATCAATAAATTTTATGATCCAAATAGGGTCAGATTTTTTTTCTACAATGTTGAATTTGATTGGGTTGCATATATTGTTTGCTTGCACGGGGTTTCAAACAAATCATGAGCCCCCGAGAGGAGCCTAAAGGGCTTAGCTAAATTTTTGGTGTCTGATGTTGGTGCCCTCGCTTTTGCGGTCCTCGCATCGCTTAAGTGACCCTCGCTTTAGAAGGTAGGGATCCGCTTTATTAGGCTAGGCAAACCAAGTGGCAACTGCTTTAGCAGTTCTGTGATCGCTTTAGCGGCCAGGGCCCGCTTTAGCGAGCTTGGACAGCTCGGGTCTTGCCGCTTTATTGGTCCAGACATCACTTTACTGGTCAAGGTCTTTCTAAAGCGCAATCAAAATTTTCTTGGCCAACCTCTTTAGCGGCATTAGTGGCCACTTTAGTGGTAAGTACATTAGTTTTAAAAGACTAAGTCGTGATCAGTTCTTTCCCTCACCTTGTAAATGCGACTTCTCTCTCAATATAGCTCCAAATTAAGCGATTCAAAGTTGGTTGTGATGAAGGAGCTTGGTACTATGCATTAGAGTGATTGGGGAGTGTTGGAGACTCTTCGTTTGAGGTAAGATTCATTTTTGTATGGTGCCTGAGCCTAATTCTTGTTCTTTACTGTGAATTGTTGCATATGTTGATTCCTACTTTTCCGAGCCTCAAATTGTGTTCTATTTTGGAACACAAGTTAAAGGTACTTTTTAGAACCTTTTGATGGAGTCATTTTTGAAATATTTTGTGCGGATCCCACAATTCCCATTTTGACTCAAAAATAGGCCATCATCTGTTTTAAGTGAATTTTGTATCTAAACGATCGTATTAACATTGTGATTCTAGTTTTGATAGTGTGGCATGATGAATCCTAGATTTGAACTCATTTGGCGCTTTGTTTATATAGATTTAGTGTCCTCAAATGCTTAATTTGTGCCATAAACTGATGTTAAAGCCTTGATTTTTAGGTATGTGGATAGAGGAGCAACGCAAAGACACTAACATGCAAAAAGGAGCAACATAAGCTGAAGAAAAGGAGAAAGGCAAACCTAACGATCACTAAGAGCACTCAACGAATCACCAAATTGTCCCTATAACACCTAATTTTACAGTATACTGTGCCTGAAATGAGAAAAAACTTGGGCAAACTATGTTCCATATCGGCGAATCACCGAATTCATCGATGAAGGAAGATCGTATCGCCGAACGCACCGATCGAGACAAAGATGAAAGTAAATTGGCGAGCTAAAGAACTAAAGTGTGCATCGCGTAAGTGATTGCCGTTTCCAATCTAGATCACCTAAAGTTACAGTGCCTGACGGAGGAAAAGGTGAAGAAGAAAGGGGAGATGGACAAGGAAGATCGGCGAGTCGGCGAAGCTTGACTTTACTCACCGATCAACCCCAAAAAGCCATGTCTCAGATCAATATAAATTGACTTTTGGAAGAGAGAGAACGTATCCAATCATTGTGGAACGAAATAGAGAGAACAAAAACACTATTCTTGTTGATTTTAAGCAATTTTGGCAACATATTTCAATTGGGTGTTATAATAGAAAAGATATTATTGATTTTAGAACTTTGATTTTCAATACACAGTTATGGAGCACGTATTAGGTACTGAATTTCTTTCTTTTATAATGATTAGCTAAAACCCCAATTTTGGGGGTTTGACAATGTGATTAATTGTTGCATTTAGCTTGATGGGTGTTAGTTATTATCAATTTTAGTGCTAATTCGAAGTGGGTCTGACTTATCGATGTGGTCTAACTACTCTATGGTATGTTTATTTCAATATAATTTAGTGTTTTATACTTGCTTGAGAAAGGAGTGTAAAGCTAAAGTGATAAGTTGACACTCATAGTTAGTGGGTCATGATGGATTTAGCTCGAGAGAGTAAATCCCAAGACTCATTCTATGTATCCTGCTTGAAAGAGTGGATGTAGTGAAGTTTTGGGCTGGTCTTTAAGTTTGGCACATTGAGGTTTGAGAGAACTCAATTGAAATGAGGTAGTTGTTCGAGAGAAAATTACCTCATCTAAAGTTCATCTTACCCATGAAAAGTTAGAACTTTTGGTTAGCAATTTGCATCCATTAAGTTGAATTTTGGCAATTGATTGGTCAATCCCCCAAGTATCTTTCTCGTTTTTGATTGTTCCTAGTTAATTGTTGAAGGTTCTTTCTGACTTAAAACCCCTGACCCTGACATTTATGTCACCCTTCAAATTTTATTAATAGTGTCCGACAATCTCTATTCCTTCAGCTACAAAAACCACTATTGTAACTTCATATTTGAATTCAAAATAATACTACTCTCTGTGGGATCGACCCCAACTCTTCTGTTGAGTTTATACTGCTTAACGATCGTCTACACCTAGTATCGAATGAGGTGTAGTTGATACGTTAATCAAAATGGCACCGCTGCCAGGGAGTAGTGTTGTTTAGAATTCTCTAATCGAAGTTTAATTTGTGAGTTTGTTGGCTGTAGTTGAATTGATTTGATTTGTTTTGTGTTTGTGTTGGTTGTGTTGAGCAGAAGAAAAAATAAGTGAGGCAAAGATTAATCGTAGCCAAATAGACCACCAAGGTGATATTGAAGATCTTAATAGTGTACATAACCCAATCCAATTGGGTGGAATTGGTGCAATCTGTCTACCATCAACTAACGAGAATGCTATATTCCATGTTACTGGCACAACTCTCCATCTTCTTCAAATAAAGGGACTCTATGGAGAGTTGACTGACGAAGACCGTCATCAGCATATGCAGAATTTTATAGATGTTTGTGGTCCGTTCTCATTCAAGAATGTATCACAAGAATCAGTCCGTCTCAGGTTATTCCCATTATCTCTGACGGGTGAAGCCAGCAAATGGCTGGCTAAGTTACCAAAGAATTCTATCACATCTTAGGATAAGATGACTACGTCATTCAATGTAAGGTTTTTTTCCCCATCCAAGATGATGAAACTCAAAGAAAACATTCAAGGTTTCAAGCGATTGGAAGGTGATCCCATCCACGAAACATGGCTGAGGTTTAAGAAGCTACTACTTCAATGCCCAACTCACGGACTTCGAAACAATGTGCTGCTACAATACTATTATCAAAGTCTTGACTCGATAAATAAAATGAGTAGTTGATCAATTGGTTCGAGGTGGAATAATGTTGCAATCATTTGAGGTGGATTCGTTCCTTCTTGATGACATGACGAAAATAAATCAAGCATGGTATACTCAAGAAGATCAAGTTTTGACTTTTTACTTTAGGATGACTCAAGAACAACTTGATAAAGAAAGAGAAAAGGATGAGAACATCAATAAGATGTTATCCCAAATGAAACTGCTACAAACACGAGTGTTAGAAAATGTGGGCAAACCCAAAGGAGCAAGGGGAGTGTTTAGAGTTGAGGACGGTTCTTCCTCGGGCTATTCAAAGCTGGGGGAAATCAAGGTTGGAACTTTCACAGATTTGAGGAGGGTTTCCACCCACGCTACTTGCAGCGGGGTGGGAATCAAGGTTGGAACTCATACAAAGAAGAAGAGCGGAGAAGAGACTATCAAGAATGGGCTGAGCAAAGTGATCCTCGGGAAAGAGAGGATGATCATGAAGAGGATCACACACAATCAAGTGAGAGCCCAAAGTCAAAGGGGAGTGCCAGTAGTCTCCGAGTGGACGATTTGTTGTCTCGCATCCTTGATAAAGTTGAGGGCTCAGATGACTTGCTAAAAGAGATGAAAGCCAATTTCTCATCGTTAAACCATACAGTGAACTCTCACGCTGATGCAATCAAGCTACTTGAAGGTCAGTTGAGTCAACTTTCAGCACAATAGGAACCAAAAGTAATAGGGGATGGTGCAACCGTGCACATAACAACTTTGGTGAAGGATGGTGATAGAGATCTGGCTGTGGTTACTCGAAGCGGGAATGTTGCGGTAGGTGATATGAAGGGTAATGATGAAGCACAAGCCCATGAAGAAGACAAAGGTATTGAGGAAGAAGAGACACCCATCCAATAAAGCTTTGCAAAAGAGTTACAAAAAGATGCAGGAAAAAGCACCTCAATCTCAAAGTTGGTGCAACCTCTCCCAAAAAATCCTCCTCCGTTTCCCCAACACCTCAACAAGAAATATGAGCATGAGAAGTTCAAGAAGTTCTTATCGGTGTTCAAGACATTATCGATTAATCTCCCACTAGTTGAAGCATTTTTGGAGATGCCGGGTTATGCCAAGTTTATGAAGGAGTTAGTCACAAAGAAAATAAACTTGGACTTCGAAACAATTGAATTTTCTCATAGTTTTAGTGCAATTATGACTAATGAGATGATTAAAAAGAAAGAATATCTCGGAGCCTTCACCATTCCATGCACTATTGGTATGCTCCAATTTTCCAAGGCCCTATGTGATTTGGGATCAAGTATAAATCTAATGCCATACGCAATCTATAAATAACTTGGGTTGGGTGAACCGAAATACACAATAATGAGACTTTTGATAGCAGACCGATCGATCAAGCACCCCGTGGAGATACTCTATGATATCTTGGTAAAGGTTGACCGATTCATCTTTTCGGCTGATTTTGTCATCCTTGATTGCGAGATTGATGCTGAAATTCCCATTATTTTGGGAAGATCATTCTTAGCAACTGGGAGAGCGTTGGTGGATGTTGTAAGCGAAGAATTGAAGTTCCGGGTGAACGAAGATGAAGTCACTTTTAACGTGTGTAAGTCAATGAAGCACCCAAGCGATATTCATGTGGTTTCGACTATTGGTGTAATTGATGAAGCATTAGCTAGTGTGAGCCATTTGATTTGTATGAGTGAACAACTTGAGGCTGTGATTGTAAACTATAATGAGTCTGAAATCCAAGGTTATAATGATGTTGTAGCTGCTCTTTCAGGATTGGGGGAATGTCCAAAGAATCCATTAAAGTTGGACATTGATCTAAAAAATTGAGAAAATCCTCCCGCCAAGGCATCAACGGAGGAACCACCAAAGCTTGAGTTGAAAGTACTCCCCGTTCATCTTTGATATGCCTTCTTGGGGGTGAATAACACCTTACCCATAATCATTGTAGCTGACTTGCTTGAATGGCAAGTGAAGTTGGTTCTTGAAGTGTTGAGAAGATACATCAAAGCCATTGGGTGGACTATCGCTGACATTGTGGGCATTCCACCCGGCATTTGCACTCATAAAATTCAACTTGATAAGAGTGTAAACCGAGTGTCGAACATAAATGGAGATTGAACCCACCGGTGCAAGAGGTGGTGAAAAATGAGATAATAAAGTGGTTGGATGTAGGTGTGATTTACCCTATTGCGGATAGCAAGTGGATGAGTCATGTACAATGTGTGCCGAAAAATGGTGGCATCACCGTGGTACCACACGAAAAGGGGGAGCTTGTTTCTATGAGACCAGTCACCGGATGCCGAGTATGCAAGGACTACCGGAAGTTAAATTCTTGGACCGAAAAAGATTATTTTCCCATGAATTTAATGGATCAAATGCTCGATAGGCTTTTAGAGAGAGGATGGTATTGCTTTTTGGATGGGTTTTACGGTTACAATCAAGTCTCTATTACTCCAGAGGACCAAGAGAAAACCACTTTCACTTGTCCATATGGAACTTTTCTTTCAAAAGGATGTCGTTCGGGTTGTGTAATGCACCGACAATATTTCAACGTTGCATGTTGTCCATTTTCGCAGATATGGTAGAAGATTTGATGTAAGTCTTTATAGATGACTTCTCAGTTGTGGGCGATACTTTTGAAGCTTTCATGGCACACTTGGGGCAGGTCCTTCAAAGATGTGTGGAGACAAATTTGGTCCTAAATTGGGAGTAATGTCACTTCATGGTTAGGAAAGACATAGTTCTTGGTCACAAAGTATCACAAAAAGGATTAGAAGTTGATAAGGCAAAGATCGAGGTAATTGAGAAGCTGCCACCACCAATCTCAGTAAAAGATATTCGTAGTTTCTTGGGGCATGCTGGTTTTTACCGGAGGTTCATCAAAGGCTTTTCAAAGATTGCACACCCATTGTACAAAATTTTGGAGAAGGAGGTAAAATTCAACTTTGATGGTGCATGTATGGTAGCCTTTAAGTGTTTGGAAGAGAAATTGATTTCCACCCCAGTTATCATTAGTCCCGATTGGTCAGCACCTTTCTAAGTGATATGTGATGCAAGTGGTACGACATTAGGTGTCGTGTTAGGGTAAAAATGCAACAAGCTATTTCATCCCATTTACTACGCAAGTAAAACTCTGAATGGTGCTCAATGTAACTATATAGTTACAGAGCAAGAATTACTTGCGGTGGTATATGCATTTGAGAAATTTCGGGCATACTTGCTAGGTACCAAAGTGATTGTTCACGCTGATCACGTTGCTCGATGTTATTTGATGGCAAAGAAAGTTGCCAAGCCAAGATTGATAAGGTGGGTGCTATTGTTGCAAGAATTTGACTTTGAAGTCAAAGACATAAGAGGTTTTGAAATTCAGGTGGCTGACCACCTATCAAGGTTAGAAGGAAAGGAAAATGATGAGCTGGAGGTAGACATAAATGATGTCTTTCCCGATGAACATGTTCACGGTAATTCTACAAAAAACTCCTTGGTATGTTGATTTTGCTAACTATGTAGTATGTGGATTGATATCGGAAGAACTGAACTTCTATCAACAACAAAGGTTCTTGTTCGATGTCAAGAAATACTTTTGGGATGAACCGTACTTATTCAGAGAGTGTGCAGACCATATCATCAGGAGATGTGTGCCTGAAGAGGAAATCAATAAAATTCTCCATGCTTGTCATGCTTCACCGTTTGGTGGTCATCATAGTGGAGGACATAAAGCTGCTAAAATTATTCAAAGTGGTTACTACTGGCCATCCCTTTACAAAGATGCTCATGATTTTTTTAAGAAATGCATACAATGTTAAAAACAAGAAGGAGTGTCTAGAAGACATGAGCTGCCTCTAAAACCTATTTTAGAAGTTGAGTTATTTGATGTTTGGGGAATATATTTCATGGGTCCATTTGTGAGTTCGTTTGGTAATAAGTACATTTTGGTGGCAGTAGATTATGTTTCTAAATGGGTAGAAGTTGTAGCACTACCAAACAATGAAGGGAAAAGTGTTGTTTAATTTTTAAAACGCTACATCTTTGCTAGGTTCGGCACTCCTTGGGCTATTATTAGTGATGGTGGATCCCATTTTTGCAACAGGCTTTTTGCATCCGCATTGAGCAAATACGGGGTGCGACATAAAGTAGCAACACCATATCATCCTCAAACGAGTGGCCAAGTGGAAATTTCAAATCGGGAGATCAAGAGTATCTTGGCTAAGACTGTAAATGCAAATAGGAACGATTGGTATCGAAAGCTAGATGATGTTGTATGGGCATATCACACTGCCTACAAGACACCAATTGGTATGTCTCCATATTAGCTAGTTTTTGGGAAATCTTGCCATTTACCGGTTGAATTAGAACACAAAGCATTATGGGCATTAAAGGCTCTAAATCTGGACTAGTCCAAGACTTCAAAAGGAAGAGTAGATCAACTAAAGGAATTGGATGAATTCAGGTTTAGGGCATATGAAAGTTCATCCCTCTACAAAGAAAATATGAAGAAGTGGCATGATTCTACAATCCTTAGAAGGGAGTTCCGAGTTGGAGATTGGTTGTCGCTATATAATTCTTGACTGAGACTCTTTAGGGGAAAGCTCAAATCAAAATGGTCAGGCCCATTTAGAGTAACACGGTTTTTCACAAATGGAGCCATTAAAGTCAAAGGTAAAGAGGGCCCTGCCTTTAAGGTGAATGAGCAACGCTTGAAGTTATATTTGGAGAATGCCATGAAATTTCAGTGATTGAAGTGGTGTACTTGGAAGATGCTTGAAAGTATTTCCACGTCGTTCCACGACGTTAAATAAGGAACTTATTGGGAGGTAACCCAAGTGTTAGTTTCTTTGAATAATGTGTG
The DNA here is from genome assembly GCA_029582685.1 of Solanum piurae. Taxonomy (NCBI): domain Eukaryota; kingdom Viridiplantae; phylum Streptophyta; class Magnoliopsida; order Solanales; family Solanaceae; genus Solanum; species Solanum piurae. The sequence continues at coordinate 3,318 of JAJOOO010004815.1, read as the reverse complement.
CTGAATGTGCAGGTGTAGGTGATTTTGCGAGGCTAAGACTCCTTCGATGGTTTGCCGAGTAAGTTTAGTGATGACGAAGTTGATCACCTTTTTGGCATCAACAGTGGGCTGAGACACTAGAACATTAGATGGGATACATGCACCACTCAACGATTCACCGAGATGATTCGGCGACCCAACTTTCTCTGCCTTTTTGCACCATCCCTGATAGCAAGGAGTTTTAGACTTTCGGCAAGGATTTACATTTATTAGGCGATGCACTGATGTTATTCAGTGGACTTTCTCTTGTCCGCCTTCATTCCCTAAAATGGAATGGTTACGTAATGTTAAATTTGGTGAGCTTCGGGCAACTTGGCGATTCGCCGACTAGTTCGGCGACTACTGCAAGCTTTCGAGTTTATAGGCATACGCCAACCATACATACCGCTGAAAGGGTGAACAAGGCCGAGCGCCTTCAAAGGTTGCTCCAGTCGCCTAAAGCCTTGTGGATTGATTGTGGGGGATTTAGGCGTGTCACTGGGCGCCTAGTGAAGATTCCTTGTCACCCTACTCTGTTTGTTTGAGTACCAGTATTTTGTCTTTTTTTTTGTTAATGTTTGTTCTCTGCTCACATTGAGGACAATGTTGGATGCTTTTGGTGGGGGTTGTAGGAGTCTTGGTGTTAAGTCTTTTGTTCTCTCGAAAATTATTCGAGTATCGGTTGTGATCAATACCGATGACTCGAATAGTGCTCTTAATTGAACAAAATGAATGTGCGGCTACCATGAGGCCAAATGAAGTTTCATACACAATGTGTGAACTTTTAGTATCTCGTTGTGACTAGCCGGTTATCGAATGAGTCTCTTGTGATGAACATTACACACTAGCTAGAAAGTGTGGAGTCTTGTTTGATATTGGTGCCAATGTCTTGTGTGATGAGCTTACTTTGAACATTGTGTGTGATGACACCTAGAATTTACCCCGTTGATCCGGTTGACTAAGTGATGCAAACACTTGAAATGATCTTAGGCAACAATTTTAAAGAGTGAAACAATTTGACAATACACCTCTTTTGTGGCCAACCTTGTGAGATGTGTGAACCTTGCTTGAAACCTCTTGAGGCTTATCATTTTCTTGGAAGAAACTTAAACAATTGTGATCCCTCTTTATCCATTTACCCATAACTTTCATGAATTGTGATTTGTTTGAATAGCTAATCTAGACCAAAAGTCAAAGTTGGGGGTGTGGTAAAAAGAGAAGGAAAATCAAGAAGTGTGAGAAATCTCCCTTTGAGATTGGTTTTGAAAAAGATGGAACCCCTCCATGTAAAAAAAAAGAAAAGAAAAGAGAAAAGAAGCAAAGAAAAAGAATGAAAAAGTTGTGAAATAAATTGCAAAAGAAATGGGGTGTCCGGTAATTCATATGAAGTTGAATAATGGGGTGGATTATGAGCATGTTTGAAATATTAAAGAAAAGGAGGAAAGGGATGTTCAGGCCACACTTCATGAAGGTAGTAGCCACTGAGCCTAAATTACCATACCTTTACACTCAGCCCCGTTACATGCCTTGAAAAGACCTTTGTGATCTTGAGTGAGCTGAAACGAATGTTGATTGGAAAATAAGGGCAAATCATGCATGTGTTCATCTTTGTGAGCGTGAGAGTCGTATGTTATTCCAGAAATATAAATTGTTGAAGAAATTTATGTGAATAGCGAATCATTTGTTGTTGTGAGGGCATTTGAGTACCTTTGTTGAGCTTGAACTTGCATCTGAAGCAAGTATTGTGAACTTGAGCATCTTTGATAATGGTGAGTCACAGTATGAATCTTTGAGTGCACAATTGATCATTGCATGAGTAAGTTGATCCTTGTTGCGTGCATTCATATTGAGTCTTATGCAGCAGTATTTGAGATATCCTTTTTTGAAATGTTGATTTTGAGTTTTACTTGAGGACAAGAAAAAGTTTAAGTTGGGGGTGTTGATGAGTCCGAGATTTGGACTCATTTGGGGATTTGTTTATATAGATTTAGTGTTCTCAATTGCTTAATTTGTGCCATAAACTGATGTTAAATCCTTAATTTTCAGGTATGTGGATAGAGGAGCAAAGCAAAGACACTAACAGGCAAAAAGGAGAAACATAAGCTGAAGAAAAAGAGAAAAGCAACCCTGACGATCGCCAAGAGCACTCGATGAATCGTCGAATTAATATTGTCCCTATACCGCCTAATTTTACAGTATACTGTACCTGAAATAAGAAAAAACTGGGATGAACTATGTTTCATAACGGCGAATCGCCAAATTCATCGGCGAAGGAAGATCGTATCGCCGAATGCACCGATCGAGACCAAGATGAAAGTGAATTGGCGAGCTAAAGGACTAAAGGGCGCATCGCGGAAGTGATCGGCAACCTCGATCTAGATCGCCTAAAGTTAAAGTGCCTGATGGAGGAAAAGGTGAAGAAGAAAGGGGCGTTGGACAAGAAAGATCGGCGAGTCACCGACTGGTCGGCGAAGCCCAACTTTCCTCGCCGATCAACACCAAAAATCCATGTCTCAGATCAGTATAAATTGACTTTTGGAAGAGAGAGAAGGTATCCAGTCATTGTGGAACGAAATAGAGAGAACAAAAATATTGTTCTCATTGATTTTAAGCAATTTTGGAAAGAGATTTCAACTGGGTGTTGTAATAGAAAAGATATTATTCATTTTAGAACTTCAATTTTCAATACCCAGCTATAGAGCATGTATTAGGTACTGAATTTCTTTCTTGTATAATGATTAGCTAAAACCCCAATCTTGGGGGTTTGACAATGTGATTAATTGTTCCATTTAGCTTGATGTGTGTTAGTTATTATCAATTTTAATGCTAATTCGAAGTGGGTCTGACTTATCGTTGTGGTCTAACTGCTCTATGGTATGTTTATTTCAATATAATTTAGTGTTTTATACTTGCTTGATAAAGAAGTGTAAAGCTAAAGTGATAAGTTGGCACTCATAGTTACACTACTAAAAAAATGCTAAAAAATGACGAACAAAAAAGCGACGGATGGTGTCGCTCCAAAAAGTGACGCCATTTTCCACACTGTCCGTCGCTTTTTAATAAAAATAATTATTTTTAAAATTATTTTACAAAAAGCGACGGACAGTATCTCTTAGTCCGTCGCTTTTTTTCGCAGATTTTTGCGCTAAATATATATATAATTAATTATTATATATTTATCGAGACGCTGTCCGTCACATTTTTTTAAAAATAATTATTTATAAATTAAAATAAACCATGTTGTCCGTCATTTTTAATTTATTTTATTTTATTAATTAGTTTTTTAAAAAAGCGACGGAC
>JAJOOO010004814.1:0-15432 GCA_029582685.1 Solanum piurae | reverse complement strand
ATTGTTCATGATTTTAATTCAATTTTAATACAATTATGAAATAGATCTAATTCAACTTTAATACAGTTGCAAGACAATTCCAAACTCTCCGTCTTCTTCAAGTTTTAATTTGAAATTTCTTATAAAATCAATGCTAAAGTTAATGAATCTCCCTTAAATTAAGATATAAACTCCAAAATGTTATTTTCAAGAATATGAAAGAACTTATACAAACACATCACACTTTCGTAAAATCCAAATAATGAATTCAAAGCTTGAAGCTTTTTAATGGTCATCAATGGCTTGCTGCTGCAATTTTAGAGATTTGAAATCTTAATTTGCACACATGATTTTGTACAATTTTTGGTTCTTTATATTCTTCTCCTCGTGATATTTTCGATGTAAATCGTGCAACATGGGTATAAATCGATTTGAAGAGATGAATATTTAAAGATAGTTATTAGAATTAAAAATTTGAAGAAGAAGAAAAAAAAGAAGAGAAATTATATGTAGAGAAAGAGACGAACAAATAGGAAAGAAAATGGGTCCCAAGTTATACAATTTTAATTCCATGAAATTGATAGATTTAGTTAAAAAGAAACTATTGTCATAAATGGTAAATATTTTTTCAATATAGCATATCTAAGTGATTTACCCTATTTTAATTACATCTACTAAAGATAGAAGGAATTAGACCACCTCTAATAATAGGTGATTAACATAATTCAACATATTATCAAACTAAAGTAAATTTTTTAGGTTCAAATCATGTTATCATAGATCAACAAAATATTCTTTAATTTTACTAGATAAATTGAATTAAATCAAAAATTAATTTTCGACAAGATACTTCACACAATTTCAGAAAAGACATTTTCCACGACAATCATATATATATTTTTTTATACTTCTTAGTTTTTCATTTTCAGCTTCGAGTTTTCACTTGAGAAAAGAGAAAAAAAATAAAGCAAAAAGAAGGGATGAATTAAAATAAAGATTACGACAAAGGGATGAGAGGGAGTTGTTCAGATGGTAAGCATCCCTCACTTCCAATCCGAAGGTTGCAAGTTCGAGTTACTAAGGAAGCAAAAGGGGTGGGAGCTCCTAGGGAGGGTAAAAAAAAGAAAAAGATTACGACAAAGGAGTGGAGATTTTTTATTTTCTATTTTGGGTTTAAAAAGGAGAATAAGTAAGTTGTTACTCAAATACCAAAGGAATATGAAAGGTTGATATACATTGTTTCTTTTTCCCAAAGTTATTTCCGAAAATTAAAAATGTGGGAGTGAAAAGCGTAATGTGTAGACAACGAAGAAAGGAATATATTTTCAAAAATTCCGCTTTCTTTCATCTAACAAACAATTCGGAGACTTTCGTTTTTTTTTTTTTTCATCCATAGAAGACCATCAGCTTCTCCATTGTTAGGGTTTCATCTGTTTCTTCTCTCAAATCAGGTACCTTCATTTCACAGTTTTTTTCCACCATTCTTAACTTCCGTATCCATGTTATGATTTGAACTTACCTAGTCTAACAAGTTAATACGTGTTATATTTGCTGATTTTCTTTTTATTTGGTTGCTCGATTGATTTTCAGCTTCAAATGCTTTGTTTATTGATGGAATCGATGTAATTTTGATGAATTTCACGTTGAATTTTGTTTATTGTGATTTTTTTGATTTCTTTTCCAGGTTTGATTGGTTTACTTTGGAAAATTGTGTTGTGGTATGTGATGTGATGATTTAGAGATAGGTATTAGGTGCTGGCTCGATTTGTGGATAGAGCTTTGTTGTTTGTGGTTGGAATTTTGGAAGGTTATATAGCTAAGTTTTGCTGGAAATGAGTGTAATTGGGTTTGATGTGGGAAATGAGAACTGTGTTATAGGAGTTGCAAAGCAACGAGGAATTGATGTAATATTAAATGATGAATCGAATCGAGAGACACCAGCAGTGGTGTCGTTTGGTGATAAACAAAGGTTCATTGGTGCGGCTGGAGCTGCATCGGCTACTATGAACCCGAAATCAACTATTTCACAGGTAAAGAGGTTGATTGGTAGGAAATATAGGGAGCCTGCTGTTCAGAAGGACTTGAAATTGCTTCCGTTTGCGACCTCTGAGGGACAGGATGGTGGCATTTTGATTAATTTGCACTACATGGATGAGAAGCAGAGTTTCACTCCTGTTCAAATTATGGCGATGCTATTTGCACATTTGAAGCAAATTGCTGAGAAGAATCTTGAAACGGATGTTTCAGATTGTGTTATTGGCATACCTTCGTACTTCACAGATTTACAGAGACGTGCTTATTTGTATGCAGCAGAAATTGCTGGGTTGAAGCCATTGCGATTGATGCATGATGGCACTGCAACTGCACTGGGTTATGGTATATACAAGACTGATTTTCCAGCTGGGGGTCCAACAAATGTTGTGTTTGTTGATGTTGGTCATTGTGATACTCAAGTTGTTGTAGCGTCATTTGAACCTGGTCATATGAAGATATTGTCTCATGCTTTTGATAGCGACTTGGGCGGGAGAGATTTTGATGAAGTTTTATTCAGACATTTTGCTGCAAATTTCAAGGAACAGTACAATATTGATGTTTATTCAAATGCTCGGGCTTCTATAAGATTGAGGGCTGCATGTGAGAAACTGAAGAAAGTTTTAAGTGCAAATCCCGAGGCTCCGCTTAATATTGAGTGCTTAATGGATGAGAAAGATGTAAAAGGTTTCATCAAAAGAGAGGACTTTGAGAAGCTTTCATCAGATTTGTTGGAGAAGATAAGCATTCCTTGTCGTAAAGCTTTACTTGATTCTGGTTTGATTGCTGAAAGGATTCATACTCTTGAGCTTGTAGGATCAGGCTCTCGAATTCCAGCTATGGGAAGAATTTTAAATTCTGTTTTCAGAAAAGAACCGGGGAGGACAATAAATGCTAGTGAGTGTGTTGCACGTGGATGTGCTCTTCAATGTGCGATGCTCAGCCCTATATTTCGTGTTAGAGAGTACGAGGTTTGTGATGTGAACTACTACAGTAATACTTGTGATCAATATGGCTGTGAATTTCTTTCTATTTCTTAGTCTTATTTTCATTTAATTTGCCAAAATTAGATTCAAAGTCCAATATGGATAGGTTTATTCCTTCTTCTATGGGGTGTTTAGTTTTAGTTCCCGAGATACAAGACCTTCTATGCTCTCATTGGCTGGTTTTACTTTACTTTCTCAATTATTGTGAATATGGTTATGATGTTAAATGACTCAAGTTTTTTTCTCTTTTTCCTCTCTTTGTTTTTCAATTTACTTCTCTTTTTATCGTGAGTTTGAAGTTCTATGATGTAAAAACTCTATCTGTAAAAACAATCTCTTCCATGACTATAGACCATTCTAGAATATTCGTTGCTGAAATAGAATTCCTGCAGTTAATAGAACAAATATCAGAAAACAACCTCGAGTAATGAATGAAAACATGAATAAATGAAAAATTCATTAGACTAAAAAGACCATGGAGAAATTAAGTGACTTTACTATTGAAATGGCCACTCCAGCAGATGCAGATTATGATGCTAATAAACTACTTCAGAAGACACGAAGCATTACAAAATTCATTAGACTTCGAAGACCATGGAGAAATTAAGAAACTTTTCTATTGCAATGACCACTCCACCAGATCATGATGCTAATACACTACTTCAGAAAGCCCAAATATTACTCCGGGGAGCAACATAGTTGAGTGTTAAAAGATGTATAAAATCGAAAGAAATAATTTATTGAGTTATGAGAACCGTACATGTTAATAATTGATAAATCAGAGTTTGCAATATTCATCGTGGCAGAGAGCATTCTAGAGAGATTAAATTGCATGAAATGAGGACATGACCTAGCAAATTTTTTGACTTAGTCATTCTTTCGAAGTTGGAGCCAGGCAGGTTGACCACAGAAGTCTTTGAAAAGGAAAAATGAATAGCTAGATCAACCATATGAGCGAAACCTGTTGATATCGAAATAATAGACTACACTCTTTACTATGTGTTAACCCCCTTTTACTTCACTACAATCATTCTGTTGCTAATTTTAGTGTTTCTTTCTTGTAATAAACTAGAAGTACAAAGAGGATTTTTCGGGTAGGGGCAAGGCTGCTCATGTTGCTGTTGTTGTACAAACATGAGAAAGAATTATTGTGCGTTGGGATAGCTTAGTACATCTGTGTCAAAATTATGCCTTTTACAGTTTTACTGCTTAAATAGCTGTCATGCACCCAAAGCCTAAAATTTATCTCACAACCACTAACTTGAAAAGAAACAATACAAAACAATGTTTTTGTGAGCTTAACTGATCTATTCTTGTAAAGCTTGCATCTTCTTGATGCCTTTAAATGTATCTACTTACTTAATCAAAAAAAAAAAAAAAACACTACAAAACAATGTCCAGAGGATAATAGGAACTTAACATAAGTGTACCAAGTCCTTACTCTGGCATGAACATTGTTTAGTGCATGACGTTTTATTGAGGTATGGTTGTTGGTTTCATCATTATATTGAGTTCGAAAATCTTTTATTTGCAGATTCAGGATTCATTTCCTTTCTCAATTGGGTTTGCATCCGATGAGGGCCCAGTTTGCACCCTATCAAATGGCGTATTGTTTCCAAAGGGCCATAGTTTTCCGAGCATGAAAGTGCTCACATTGCAAAGGAGCAACAGTTTCCACTTGGAAGCATTCTACACTAACCAGAATGAGTTGCCACCTGGTGTATCCGATAAAATAAGCAAATCTACGGTACAGTTCATTTGTCCCTTTTAACTAATATGAGAACTTCTATCCTCAAGTTTTGTTTGGGATTTCTAGATGTATTATATCACATTTGATCTAATTTTCTTGATTATGTTAGGAATGATTCTCGATAATTCGATTACTCTAACTAGTCATAGCTAAAGTTCTAGTTGTTGAGGTTACGACTTAAGATCTCTACGCATTTGAGTTTGTCGAAGCCCATGGAGCCACCTTTGAGAACTTACTACAGCAGACAATTGTATCATTTGTCACATACTTGTTCTTCTAACCCAATTGGTTGTCCACTTTCCTTTTTGGCTTGTTTCCAGTAATCCATCCCTTGAAAGAGAAGTTTTCTCTTGATGGATATCTCAATTTGTCTGTAAATCATATTTCGGAAAAGGTAAGTAGACATCAAAAGAGAAGGAAAAATCCAATAAGTCAATTATGTCTACAGGGAGTATTAGATATTGTACTATTTCATTGTATGTTTAAATAGCTACATGCACTACCCAATAGCTTTGCATATTTTATGTTGCAAAATCTTGGTGATCTTCTCTATCGAATAAGCCCGCTTGAGAAGGTCCTCCCTGAACCACTCCCAGAAGCAGTTTTACCTTCCAACGTACAACAACATACCCAGTGTAATCTCACAAGTGGGGTATGGGAGGGTAATGTGTATACAGATTGTTTCTGGTAGACTTTTGCCCTCCAATGTGTGCCCTATAAATAGGACAGAAAAAATTGAACTTAATATCTCTGCTATATTTGGGCAATCTAGGGTATAAAACTAGACCACATGTGTTCATAGCTAATGTACATCAACCAATTTTGAGATTCAAGATTTTCAAAACTAGACATTGCTGGTGAGACGCTACGTAAACTTTTGATCCGTTGCACAGTTTGGACTGCTACTTCAGTCTTTTGCATTGCAGATGAGCTACAGAGTCAACGATAATTTTCTGGGTTTCAATTTCTCCTGTTTACTTGAAAGGAACTTTCATATCTGCTGTTATTATCTAAATTAGTATCATGCATGAGAAGGTAAAGAAAAAAGGAATGTCATTGGTATGAAGGAAATATAATTTTGATAACCTTTACTGTGACTGAATATCTGCAGCTGTGATGATTTATCATTAAACGAGATTTTGGAGGATTAAGTTCTGGTAGTACATTCGCTTTTCTAATTGGTAGAATAATATATAGTTGCTCAAATACCAGAAAATGTTGTATCATGATTTATTATGCAAACAAACGTATGTGTACATCTGTCCAAGAATGACTTTGTATCCCAGAAAAAAACACATTTAGGTGGTTCTGTGACATTAAAGAAAAGTGCAGTAAATTGGAAATCATAATTTTGATGGAATATTGTGAGCAGTGTTTAAATTAACATGGAATTGAGGGACGATGCAAAAGGATGTATTGGTGTTAATTGTAGCAGTGATGCAACCTCCCTATTTTCTTAAATATTTGGCTTTTGTAAGTTTCACTATTAACTCTTTGACCATGAGCGTTATTGGTTTACGACCTTCAAATGTTATACTTATCCTATAATTGAAATATGTTCTCAAGGCCTATTGTTCTGCCCTTGCAATTTCGTGGGCTCACAATGAAAACTTGTGAAACACCCTTTTCTGCCAAAATGTTCATAAAATTTATTACTGTACATTATAAAAAGTGATAAAGTTGTGAAACACCCTTTTTTGGTTGCCCTTATATACCCTTTCAAATATCAGTTAGATTCTCTCGCTGTCTAACTTGGATAGTTTCAAGGTTTAAAATAAGAGAAGGGAAGTGGCATTCAGGGTTTTAGATAAGGTCATTTGGGCCTTTTGCTTTCAGGAAAGTTTCTGGACATCTGAGAGACTGTCTAATACCTCGGTCATATTGATTTTTGTTAGTGTTACACGAGAACTGGCAAGTTACAGTCAATGTTTGTGATAGTCTTTTAAGCATGCTAAGAAAATGCTCTTGGGTCTAACTCGTTCCCAAAGATAGCTCATGAGGTGAGGATTATTTTTTATTCTTATGGTGAGGACTGCCTAAAGCCATATAATGAGACAACCAGTTCTCTCAACCAACGTGGGATGCCTTAAAATCCCTTTGCACACTGTCTTGGACATTTGGAGCGTGATCGACATAATATAGGGGTCCAATACTAGGTAAACCAGGAGTAGAGATGAGTCTGACTCTAAACTCTAATACCAGGTTGAATTGTATGACCTTATTGTTTAAAAGCTTAAGTTGTTTGGGAAAACATATTTTTAGTTATTTAGTTATATTATTTTTCTACACAGTATAAACAACAATAACAAAAGAAAAGAAACCATAATTGTTATAAAGGTTTCAAAATTTTCAATTGAAGGACAGGAAGATGGCTTTCCGCTAGCCTATTTCCCTGAAAGCACACTAACGTGTTGCATGTTAAATGTTATTCTCATGTTGAAAATGATCAAAGGACGCCTTTTAGTTGGTCTTATTATGCTGTCAAGCATCTACCGGGATCTAATCTTATGCTGTAAAAGGAGTTATCCAATGTCTGTGTCTTTTTGAATCTCTCTGGTCGGTGAGTCTAGAAGCTGAGGATATCTGTAGCATTAACTTTATTTCTTTCCTTGCTTTAGAAGGCAGGTTATCCACCTTCTGCTTCCTTGCTGAATCTCAATGTGCAACAGTTTGAGGAGAATGCTTAACTGTAAAAATAATTTAATTTTAGCAGTTCTAGAAACTCAAATTAATGCCAGAGATATGCCATTGCTAAGTGTCTTAAGAATTTGAAATTAATGCTCTCATCCTTAATGCCAAGTTGACTCCATCAATTTGTCAGTTAATCTCACTCTGTACTTCTTTCTTTTTTCAGATTGGCCCATTCCAGGTTCCTCATTCTGAAAAAGCAAAGGTCAAAGTCAAAATTCAATTAAACCTCCATGGTGTTGTTACAGTAGAATCGGCCTGGGTAAGTGCCAATTTTCTTAGTATGGAAATTCATCACTGCATTTTGTCATCCCTTCAGCTGATCAAACTTACTTGAAGATGTAACCCAATGTTGTTACTGCATTTTGTCATCTCTTCAGCTGATCAAAGATCAATCAAGTCATTCTACGTCGGAAAATAATATTGATACTCATGCAGAAAATATGGAGGTAAGCACTCATGAAGCTTCTGGTGTCATGCATAGTACTGATGATAGTTACTCTGCACATTTTGCTGTATGTTTACTGATTAGTTAGAACTTATAGTATCTTCTGGTACTTCTTGAAATCACTGCTTAATTTGCGTCCTTTTTTGGGTTCTGTTTGGACCTCAGTGTTAAGACTTAAGAGGACTGGTGGTTTTCTTCTTGTTGTTTGTTGGGCAATCAAAGTTACTAGTTTCTCTCTAAAAAGAATGACACAATTACTATTTGGGACTTGAGCATTTCTTTCTTTTGTTACAATTTTGTCAAACATTTAAAATATTTTTTAACTATAAAAATTGTAGATCATAATACTATTTATGTACTTTTTAAATATATAATTTTATTTAAAAGAGATTAATCTTGCACTTTGTCCCATGGAGATTGTTGGTTGAGTTGTTAAGGCATAAGAGTAACAACCTGAATATTCTAGATTCGGATTCAAGCTGTAACACTCAACATGAGCCCATCTGTTCTAGCCTGTGTGAGCACTGAGCAGGACTACCCTACACTTATGCTTGTAGGCTATCATAGGTTGTTCTGTGATTTAGTCGAGGTGTGAAGCTGGTTTCAGCACCATCGTCAGAAGTAGCGTATAAAAGATAGATTCATCTTGTTCTTTGTTTTTCCTAGCCAAACGAAGTAGTCCTCCTCTAGAACATTAGCCTTGTGTGACTTCAAATGGTCGACAACAATCAGGACCCAGGGAACAAATCCTCAAAGATAGCAACAAGTGGCTCGATCAACCTCAATCTAATACTTGACTATACTTCTATACTTGAATTTGCTAAAGAATCTTTAGATAATTGGTAGAAAATTTTGAAGAAACCATATAGCTGTAGACCTAAATAAATTAATAAATAAAGCATCCCCTCTCTAATTGCTTAAGCTTTTAAATGAGGCGGTTTGCACTTTGCATAATTCAACATGCCATTAGAGCAGGCTGAAATCATAGTATCATACATTGGAGTTGCACTGCCACCCCTTAAGGAAAATATTTCCATGTGCTCGACTCACATAAAAGAATCAGATCTGCATGTGAGGTGGCGTGTTGTAGACCTAAATAAAATTAATAAATAAAACCATCCTTTTAAACTTTTAGATTAGATAGTCATATAACTCAAAGAATAGCACTTCGTATTCAAATTAATTAATATAAACTAGTATGTAGTTGTTAGTTTGTCTCTTTGGAGGTTGTAGACTTTTCTGTTAAAAGAAAGAGTCCTCAAGATTGGATGGGCTAAGTTAAGATTTAGAATGGAACGGAGGACTGGGTGGATGGGGGTGGTAGGTATCTGAAAGTTGTGCGATAACCTTATTATTTTTTTCAAAAAATATTTAATGAAGACCATAACTCAATTTGTTTTACTCAAATTTTGTCAGAAAACAACCAGGCCTAAAATTGAAATAAATTAAAGTATCTGTTACCCTTCGGGGTGGCCCAGTGGTTTGGGCTTGGGACTTCCATGTTGGAGGTCTCAAGTTCGAAACCCCTTGCCAGCGAAAGCAAGGGGTTTGTTCTGGGTCGAGCTCGTCGCACCGGGCTTGCCTAGTGCGGGTTACCTCTCCTATGTGGTTTGCGAGCTATTGCATAGGAGCGGGGTTTTTACCCTGTGCGCACCCAAAGGGTAGCGGCTGCGGGTTTCCCTTGTCATCAAAAAAATAATAAATAAATTAAAGTATCTGTAGCAAGGCAAGTATTATTAAATGACACTGACACCAAGTAGGAAACGTTCCTAACTCAGAGACTGTTTTAGAAAGGCTCTATCAAAAAATAAGATCCCCAAAGGTCACATACTTATAAATTTGAAGTCATTAGTGCTAGTAGAATATATGTTTTTGTGATTCGTTCAACAAGATACAAGATGCTGATCAATTTAAGTGCTCTTTTTGACATTTTTATATTTTTTGGGCAATACATACAATTTTTTTTTACTTTCTCAAAAAAAAAAAAAAAACTTCTAAAAAACAGTACAATTTTTTTTTAACGAAGATAATGATTTTAAAATATAAAAACAAAAGGATTCAAGCTAGTGCATTTTAAAAAATATATATAATTATTTTGATGATTGACCATCGTACTCAATCAGTAACCATGTTTTAGATGGAGGTTTTGAACATTTATGACTGAATTATTTACACAGTACACACTTTGTTTTTACTTTTTGTCGTGGTAGCTCGACAGATTCTGTTTTTAAATTATTTAGAACTAAGGGATCAGTGTGGTTCATGTTGCTTCTTTTCATCTCTAGTAATTAAATGGGCTTGGACTTTGAACAACTACGCAAGATTAATGATGGAGTGGAAAAAGTTTCCGAGAGCTTTTGTGCTGGTCCGGAAGACCATGGAGGAATCATTTATGGAAGTCGTGAAACTGCATATTCACTCCTTCTCTTTCTTATTGATGTTGCAGTGTTGCCATTACTTTAGTTAGGGCATATTCTAGGGTAATTGATTATTTATTTTCCTTGAAAAGATGTATACTTATCCGATGTCAGCTGATTATAACTTGGTCATAAACTAGGACCCTACACTAGGACATCAGTGAGTTGTTATTCCATTTGTGTGCTATTGTTCTTTGGTTAAAAGCCTTTTGCCTATTTCAAATGTGTACTTGGCTACTTGTGAATGGAATCCTGTGGTTCTTTATGCAGGGAGATGATACAAGGAAAAGTAAGGCCGTTAAGAGAAAGGATATTCCTGTCAGTGAAAGTGTTGATGGTGGAATGACCCTCATGGAGCTATCCCAAGCTCAGGAAAAGGAATGCCAGTTAGCTGAGCAAGACATAAAGGTGGAGCGAACTAAAGACAAGAAAAACACCCTGGAGGCATACGTCTATGAAACTCGTAATAAGGTATGACAATTTTAAGTCTCATAATTGTCTTTACTTGAAAGACTTCAATTCAACTGATTTGTTTCACACTTTTAAGTTAAGAATATATCTTTTGAGGATATAACATTTTGATCTTTAAAATGTAAAATTTCAAACTGAAGCAGAAGGTTTAGGAATGATGAATGCATCAATGTGAAATTTTACTTTCTCATTATCCTTTCCTTTACAAGTCATGTTCTTTCAGGTTTCGGTGGACTGTTGAATTTGGCAGTATCACTTGCATTTTTACGTCGTGCTTCTGAGTAATTTTGTTTTGCAAATACCACTATGTGACACTCATAACTTTTAAACGCATGTTGGAGTTGATACGTACTACTTCTTTATCACTATTTGGTACCTTATCATTTTGTTACGGAAATTTGTGTCCTTTTCCAGATAGTTTCAAATACACCATTTCTTAAATTTTGGTTTTGGTTTAGTTATTGTTATCAGTATCTGCCCCATTTCCTTTACTTTATGCATCTATTTGAATAGCTTTTGAATACCTACCGGAGCTTTGCTACGGATTCGGAGAGGGAGGGTATCTCTTGTAATCTACAACAGACTGAAGAATGGCTCTATGAAGATGGAGATGATGAGTCTGAACAGGTTTATGCAGAGAAGCTAGAGGATCTTAAAAAGGTTCTTGTCATTTGGTATTAGTTGCAGAATTTAGTTTTTCTTTTCCAATGCTTATTTTGGAAGTGACGCAACCAACCTTATGTTATTAGATGGTGGACCCTGTGGAGCATCGATATAAGGAAGAAGAGGCGCGGGCACAAGCAACACGGCATCTATTAAACACCATTGTGGAACATCGAATGGCTGCAGGATCACTTCCAGCCAGTGAGAAAGAAGCTGTATGACCTTGTCTATATATAACATGCTACAGGTCCTTGTGACATTGTGATTAACCTGATTTTTTTTCTTTGCAGGTCATTAATGAATGCCATAAAGCAGAGCAGTGGCTTCGAGATAAATCCCACCAGCAGGAGACATTGCCCAGAAGTGCTGATCCAGTATTGTGGTCTACTGAAATCAAGAGAAAGACTGAGGCTTTTGAAGCGTATGTTCGTCATCTTAAAAACCTGCCTAATTAACATGAATCTTGTTTCCCCACATGGTTGTTAGACATCTTATGGTTGCATGTTTTCTGTACTTCATTCACCCACAAAATTAGATTTTTGCACTGTCTACAAAATTATACAAGAACTACTAAGTCTGAATCCCTTCAACATCCATTTCAATCCCTAAAGAACTAGATGCGAGTGACTTTTGAATTTATCTCTAATTTCGGTGTAGAAACACGCAACCAAAATCCCTGTTAGTAGTTTTACATGATAAAGGTTGTAATCGTAGATATGTGTGTGCATGTGAGTATACATAGGTATACACACCCATCCACACACACATATAATTCCACATGTTTTTCAAACTTAGAGAACATATTCCTCATTTTAAACTGCCTACACTTACACATACACGTAGAAGAGGCATCACTTCCCTGAAAGCAAAGCAATTCTAGCCTTACTCCTTAACAAAGTAGTTAGAATTTACTACTGATTGGTTATTGAATTATGGTTAAGACCAAAATTAGAAGATCCTAACAAGCGTCTCTTGAGAGAACTGCACCTTATTAGTTTTGCTGCATCTCGTGTTTTTGAGCATCAACTTTTTCTTTGCCTGATGTGCAACAATAATGTGAAACACATTTCAGGATGTGTAAGCATGTAATGAGGCACAAGTCATCGCCCCAAAAGACTGAGGATGGCTCAGGTTCAAACCCCAGAAATAAAAGGGAAGATGGGATGGATGTAGATTAAACTGCATCAGAGACAAGTATGATAGCAGGCATGACAAATGATCAGATTAGTTGTTATTGAGGCTGAGGAAACACCAGCCACTAGAGGCTTATTGCGAGTTATCTCCGGTACTTAAATCAAATCACATTCTCTATTTTGGGTAGAATCATTTATTATCTATGCAAATTTCACGTTTCTCATAATGTGGATTCACTTCCTCAGGTCATTGTGTTATCTTGTGGCCTAAAAAATATAAATTGATTATGTGCAGAGTTTCTGCTGCTATTGTAGTTTTTAACTGCTTATATAGGAGGCAACACATGCTGGAAACATTCAGTACTTGGATATTAAGAAAAAACTAAAGATTTTTATTCCGTTTTGTTCTGATTGTTTTCTATTGTGAGTAGCGCAATAGCCTTAGGTGTTGTTTTGGTTGCGGATAAAGTTAGATAGGAATTGTAATGCAACAATTGTAACACATGGATAAATAATCATTTGATTATCTGGTGCATACGTATTCATAATTTTTGGCAAGTTATCTGAGCGTAAAGATAAGTTCCTAACAAGTTATCCCTTGTTCGACCCGGCATATAAGTAGTACTGGAATTCCTGTATAAATTATACTATCTTTTAGTTATATTGGGAGCAAAACGTTAACCAAACGCATGAAAAAATAATACCAAAGTTTATATTAGGAAATGCTTTTCTAATTCAGGTAACCAAGTGGCCCTTTAGCATATGCAATGCAGTATTATGCTCTCATTTCTCTCAGATACTTATCGTATCAATTTGATTCGCATTGTTTGCGTAATTGCAGAATTGAAGTTGACATCACCCTCTTTATAACACAATCAACTAAGAAACGTGCAGATACAAACGATGGTTTTTACAGATGTGATATGATTCATTGGGAAAGTAAACTTCAAACCATTTTTTTTTCAACCATATCTGTCTACTTGAATCGAATATTTTGAATACAAGTTAAAATAGGATACTAATAAATCACATAATATTTGAAACTATTTTTTATCTGTTTTTTCGAAATTCACATAATGGATTTCGACTCTCTTTTGGTAGATACGCCAGAAAACCCTTGATGTGAACTGTTGATGACTTCTTCGCCACCTTCATTCCTTGCTTAGAGGTTCTTTTACATTTTCCCATTTGTCCAATCGTGTTTTAGCTTTCTCTACCTGAAAATAAAAAATAGAATCCAAATTTATTTACAAACTTCTTTTGCATCCCAAGAACTACTGACTTATTAACTTTAGAACTTATAATACTCCATCCGTCCACATTCATCTGTCCATCATACGAAAGTCATTTCTTAATGTTGAATTTATTATATTTCAAGAGTGATAAAGTGAAATTGTCGTTCTATTTATTGCTCCTTAAGGATATGTCAAATTAATACTAGACAAGTAAAACCGGACAGAGTCACGGAGAGGGAGTAGTTGAGAAGAAGTGAGTTAGGCACCTCTTTGTTCCAATCTGTACGGAATGTGAACCAAATCAGAATGAAGGTTTGCATGACAGTCCCTCCAATCATCCCAGTCCATATTCCCTGCCATTTTATATCCAATTAATTAATACACGTATATATTATATGTGTATTATAAAATATTTAGAGATATACTATAGAAGGTTGTGTGTAATTGAAAAACCTTAGCACCAAGGTCATATTTGAAGCCAAGAAGACATCCCAATGGAATTCCTACACCATAATAACACCCTACATTCACGTATGCAACAAATGCCTGCCATCCACAACCAACAGCAACACCTGAAAATACACAAAGAAACAAAATTATTGTATAAACTTTTACAGATTTTTGTGTGAAGTAAATATGGTAATTAATTACTACCACTTTAATTTATCTACAAAGATTAATAAAATATGTTCACATGAACTTGTCAAAAGGAAAATATTAATTGGTAGGGGTATCTAAGGACTTGTGCACAATATGGACTGCACCTAACACCCCTAGTACTAATAATTAGGATGTAGGTGAAACATTTTCCACATGCAAGATGGTGATTAGGCTTGTTATAGGGGCGCGAGGTGGATGCGAGATTTAAAATTTATAACTTCCTAAGTAAATACTATAATAATAATTAAATTTATAAAAAAAAATCAGATATATTAAATCTAGACAAAAACTATTAAGTTCATGTCATGAATTCATTACAAACCCTATAGATCCGCTCCTTGAGCTACCATGCCAGGTATGAGTTTAGATGAATTCAATAACCTTTATTTAAATTTTATATTTAATTGTGAACGCAATAACTAAAACAAGCTATAGATTCGATATCATATTTTAAACTCATATACTTCAAATCATAGCATTGGCTTTGTTTGTTATGAAAGTCAAATAAACTGTTAAAGTTGATAGCCAAAGGAAAACATGTTAGAATGAAAAAAAGCTTGTATTAGAGGGACATGATAATAATTAATGCACTTCATAATGATGAGATAGAGGGTTATACGTCCCTTCATGGCATCACTTTTATTATTCTCATTAATCAGGCAAGATTGCTTTTGGTTATGTCTTTGATCGATTTTCTCTAATCAGAAAATGGATCTTAAATTTAACTCAATATGAGTGATGAGTTTCCCACTCTTTGTTTAGTACCCATTTTGGTTTAACTTATTTAGATTTGCGATGGAGTGTCATGTTGGAGATAAAAATGTTCCTGATCAAAAGCAACTTAATTTTGAGAGCTTAAACTCAAAAAATCTGGATAAAAAAGAAAGGTACTTACTATCACGATACCACATCACAAATTTTAATGGTACTCAACTCTTAAAAAAAATAGGCCTCAGAAAAGTAACTCTAAC